>ML105244.1:342810-512486 GCA_003697995.1 Taxidea taxus jeffersonii | reverse complement strand
AAAAAAAAAAAAAAATTGAGGGAGGCTGCAGAGGGATAATTACACCTTGAGTAGCAGCAGAACTTTCTAAAAGTCTTCTTAACTCATTTCTCCTCAAAGCCTAAAAGGAGGCTCCAAATTCTTAAAAATTCCAGTCAGTCCTGCTCACTTCCTTGCTGTTTCTCTGCTTTATGCCCAAGGTCGTCCTAAAAACTCCTCTCTACAATTTTCTCTTATTCCTTGCATAATTCCATGTAGTTTATTATTTGGACAGATACAAAATACAACAAAAAAGACCATCTTACTTAACAATAGAGCTTTCCCTCTGGTAAGGAAATGGCAGTTGGAGAATTCTTTTAAAAAATATTAGACCTGGGGCACCTGGGTAGCTCAGTGGGTTAAAGCCTCTGCCTTCAGCTCTGGTCATGATCCCAGGGTTCTGGGATCGAGCCCCACATTGGGCTCTCTCCTCAGTGGGGAGCCTGCCTCCTCCTCTATCTCTGCCTGCCTCTCTGCCTACTTGTGATCACTGTCTGTCAAAAAATTTTAAAAAAAGAATTAAAATTAGACCAGTTATCCTTATCTAATAAAAGCAAACAAATGAGTAAGTTTCATGATGATACGCAGTTCAAATTCAGACCGAAGATTTTACTCCACAAATATGACATATATTGCAAAACTTTAATGGAGAAATAATCAGCCAGAACATTTTATAGATAGATCACAACATGAGCATTATTAGTCTATTTGGTATCTAACACAATATGGATTCTTTGTAGATACTAATGTCAATAACAATTACGAAAAAAAACCCATTATAGCAAAACTTCTTAAAAGTAATTGAGTTCATAAGCGTTACCACTTTTAGAGACTTCTCATAACTCTGTGATACAAACTCAAACAGAATTTTGCAAAATTAAAGAAGGTATAGGGCATAATATAAAATTACTCAGAGGGCTTTCCTATAGAGCTGCCAAGAATACAGACTGCTTTCCTCTGTGGATTTTTCTTTTAACATAGCAGACTAGAGAAGTTTTGTCAGGGGTGGGGAGATGGATAACATTATCAAGTAAGTGAGCATTAAAAAAGAGAAGATGCTGCTGGACTTACAGATTAGTAGAGGAGTGCTTATGCATATAACACTATTAGTCATTACTTATGTAATGATTCTATTATACCCTAGAGTCAAAAGGAAGACAATAGCTATGGAATGACTGGTAAGGAGGCAGATAGCAGAGTACCTTATTTTTCAAAGCCCTTTCAAGGCAAGTGAAAGAAAGGATAGAAAGTGAGAAGTTAACCAGAACAGAAAGTACAGTTTTTATTTACACCAAGAATAATAAAAGGGTAGAATATGTTCATGGCAAAGCCAATAGAAAAGTTATTCAAGGTACAACAGAATATATAAATAATTGATCATGCAAAACAATGAAATAAGAAAAGAACTGAAAAGGGGAAAACAAATGTATTTAGTGTGAAGGGCATCAAGAAAAAGATCTCCTCCAGTAACTATTGCTGGGGCCACAGAGAGACATCAAAGCTACTCAGGTGGCCACAGTCGAAGGAAAAGGACTTACCCGCTCTTCAGCTTCTGTCAGAACATTCATAGCTCTCATGTTGACATTTCTCCCCAGTTTCTCCTTCATTTCTTGCAACTTCTGAAGTCTCTGACCAGCTTCTTTGGGGTTGTTGGTTTTGAAATCATAGGCACTATTAGGTTGCCCAAAGAGGTGTTTCTCTGTATTAATCCAGTCATAGTCTTTCAGCATTTTAGAGACCTAGCCACAGAGGTTAACAGAAGCATCTATCATTGTTTACAAATAGACATTTAAAAACCAGTTTCTTGGGGGTACCAGGCTGGCTCAGTTGATTGAGCGTCTGACTCTTGGTTTTGACTCAGGTCATGACCTCAGGGTCTTGGGCTCCAAACTCAGCAGGGGGTAGGCTTGAGAATTCTCTCCTTCTCCTTCACCCCTCCCTGTGCTCATGCTCTCACATAAATCTTTAAAAAAAGCTTAAGTACTTAGCAATTTTAAATTAATGACTCATTTATAAAACTGAGGTTTACTGTTAGCAGTAAACCTATACTATGAATTTTTTTACTTGGAGGATAGGCTCAAAAAAAGAGATCTTCCTATTACTTAAGCATCAGAAGAGCCAGCAGCTCAGACATATTTCTAAAAAGCATATGTAAAATACCTCCATTAGAATGGAATATAACCAGATAAGGCTCCTTCAGATTTTACTAAACTCAATCAATTGCTTCAAAAACAACTTGTGAAAGTTAAAATTCTTATAGAAATTTTTGGCAAATTTGTGAAAGCCTAATTCTGACTGACAATTCTGAGAATTATTAAATAAAAAACTGCCCTAAACATTGACTCTATTCCTTAGCCACTCTCTTTTGACAAGGCATAGAAATGTACTTTATATACTATAAAGTTAAAAATTTTAAATTATAGTGCTTAAGGAAGACTTTCTTCTACTAAAATTGTTTAAGGTTGGTTGGTAGAATCTAATCCTTGTCTATTTATCCTTACTAATTCCATGGGTAGTCACCTCCAGGCTCCAAAGATGATCATTTCCAGTCTGCCTTCCCTGCTGATCCGTAAGCTCTATGAAGGCATTCTGGGTATGTGTTGCTTATCCTTATCTTTAGTGATCCATAAGCTCTATGAAGGCATTCTGGGTATGTGTTGCTTATCCTTATCTTTAGTGCCTGGGTTACTATCTGATATTAATTGGCATGCAATAAATACTTGGTAAACTATATACTTCAAAAATTCCTTGACTTTTTAGCAGTTCCACTTGTGAATCTCCTTTTCACTTCCTTAACTATATAAATAAAATCCCAACAATCACCACTACTGGCATTTTCAATTACAAAAAATTATTAACATTGGTAATATTTCATTGAATCCACTAATACCAGGCTAATAGAAATCAGTAATAACAAAATATTAGGATATTAATGATGTGACCATGAAAAAATGCATATTTTTTAAACTAAGTCATGAGGGGTGTCTGGGTGGCACAATCGTTATGTGCCTTCAGCTCAGGTCTTGATCCGAGGGTTCTGAGATTGAGCCCCACACTGGGCTGCCTGCTCAGCGGGGAGCCTGTTTCTCCCTCTCCTGCTCCCCTGCTTGTATTCCCTCTCTCACTGTATATCCCTTTCTGTCATATACATAAAATCTTTAGTTAAAATTTGAAAAATATACTAAGCTAGGAACCTGAGCAGGCACACACGGCTTTTTCAGAGGGTGGGGTGACTGTTTTGTATGTTCTGACTTTTTTGAAGGTAAATCTCTTCTACTTTTAAGGTGCTAAAGAAGATTTAAAAGGCAACAAACTGTTCAACATTCATCAGAAAACATGAAAGGTGAATTACTAAGATTTCATGGGTGCAGTCTCTTAATCAAACAATGAATTTGTGCAAAAGTATGTATTCTCTCTTTAAAGTATTTAAGACACTGAGTTACATAGAAGGAAGAAACTTTTTAAGAGTGACCAAAAAACTGAGATAACCTTAAAAAGATAGCTGCTTAGCAAAACATCAGATTTCAGATGAGGCTGCAAAACTGACAGTACTGATCCTCACAAGGACATCCGGAAGCCAATTAAGTCCTCATTTTAGAAGCTGACTGTATATATATTTTGTTGAGCTTTTAATCCGTTTTGAAATAAGGTAAATTATATATTATCACTACTAATACAGTAATAGTTCTATGAATATTTAGGGATTAAAAAAATGGTAAGTTTCATGGGAGACCACTATTTGGTAAAAACATCCTGCAGATAGGAATAAGTACCTGAAATTTAGAAACAAAATATTTATGCCATTTGGTGAAAATGAACATTGCTGAGAAGTTGTTTAAATAGCTGTAAGCATCAAAATTCTGTTGCACAGCAGTTCTGCCATTTATACTGAATTCTTCATTGAGCAGTTTACCAGAATATTTCAACAACTCAGAAGCAAAAATCTGAATATGGATAAAAATAAACAACACAACATGCCTTTGCAGCAGCATCTTCAGCTTCCCGTTTATGTTTGCTGATGTTGTGGTCCAGTTCCTTAATTTTAAGCTGAGAATCATTGTTTTGTTCCTTATGTGTTGCTACTTCAGCATATTTAGCTTTAATTACATTGTCTTGGGCTGTTATCACTTCTTTTTGCTTGGTCACCTCTTCTTGAGCTTTATTTACAGATTCCTGAAACACAATTTGAAGACAACATATAGCAAAGCAATATGGATGTATTATTAGTTTATTAAAAGATCATCTAACAAAAAAAAATCATCTAACAAACTTTTGGGTAATTGGGATTGTGATTACAGGCAGATGGTCACCTAACCCTCTACATATTATATCCCTGTTAAAATGATTAATTTATATACGGGAGAAAACTTGTTCCACCAGTAGTAATAAGGTGTGATGCAGTGTTCATTCTGGAAGCAACAAAGCTTCTACTGGATACAGCTTAGTTGGGATCAATTTGCAGGGGGAAGGAGGGACTATAGGGATCTAACTTTTGAAGTCTCAGAAAAGTGGCATTTTTTGGGTAGTTAACAAGAAGATATGACAGATCCCCAAACATCATTTACCAGGAGGGAGAGAATGTTGGCTGGGGCAATCCTCTACTTTTCCCTTCAATAGATATAAGCCATATTTACCAGTGACAATTGAAGGTAATAATGTTTGGTTCTAGCACAGGGGTCAAAAGAGAAAAATAAAAAACTTTATTTTTTTAAAGATTTTATTTATTTGACAGGCAGAGATCACAAGTAGTCAGAGAGGCAGGCAGAGAGAGGGGAAGAAGCAAGCTCCCCGCTAAGCAGAGAGCCCGATGCGGGACTCGATCCCAGGACCCTGGGATCATGACCTGAGCTGAAAGCAGAGGCTTTAACCCACTGAGCCACCCAGGCGCCCCAAGAGAAACTTTTTTGAACAGATAGGTCTGTGGCACAAAGAAAAGCTTTTTTGCTTTCACTTATTATCCCCCTACTTCCCAAGGATGAAGCTATTCTATCTCCAAACTGGTGATTATAACTGTGATTCAGTCTGTCACCAAACCCTTCCCCCAGAAACTCCTTTGCTTCCTTCTAGATCTTAAAAGAACTCACAGAAATGTCTAAACCAAAAAAACCTAGTTCAACTCATATTTAGGTAAAAACCTAAGTAGGACAACCTGCTACAAGCCTCTAAGAAGAATGGTTCTACAAGATGAAATGCACAAATAAGGGCACCTGGGTGGCTCAGTGGGTTATTAAGGCTCTGCCATTGGCTCAGGTCATGATCTCAGGGTCCTGGGATCAAGCCCCGAATCGGGCTCTCTGCTCAGCAGGGACCTGCTTCCCCTCCTCTCTCTCTGCCTGCCTCTCTGCCTACTTGTGATCTTTATCTTTAAAAAAAAAAAGTAAAATCTTAAAAAAAAAAAAAAAATGACTTTTTTTTTTTAATATTTTATTTATTCATTTGACAGATAGAGAGATTACAAGTAGGCAGAGAGGCAGACAGAGAGAGAGAGAGGGGGAAGCAGGCTCCCGGCTGAGCAGAGAGCCCGATGCGGGATTCGATCCCAGGACCCTGAGATCATGACCTGAGCCAAAGGCAGCGGCTCAACCCACTGAGCCACCCAGGTGCCCCAAAAAATGACTTTTTATTCATGCTCATTAGGAAATGATCATTTTGAGCAAAAAAAATAATGTTATGCTTAGGTTATTGAATGTGCTCAAAGTGCTTTAATTTCCTTATAGTGCTTAATCTGTATCATTAGAGGTCTTTTGAGGAAGGAAAATAAATCATGGCATTCATATAACCAACTGAGCCACCCAGGCGTCCCAATCATGGCATTCATATAAAAACCTAAAGGTATTTTTAGCTTTTGAAACCATTGAAGAACAAGAAAAGAAAGTGAAAAATACTCTGGTGATATTAACCAAAGGGAAAAATAACAGACACGGGTTTATTAATACCACATCTAAAAAAACATGTTTATAAAGATTCTCTCACGCCTACAGGTTAAAAATTGCATTGCAGGGGCACCTGGGTGGCTCAGTGGTTTAAGGCCTCTGCCTTCGGCTCGGGTCATGATCCCAAGGTCCTGGGATCGAGCCCCATATCGGGCTCTCTGCTCGGCAGGGAGCCTGCTTCCCCCTCTCTCTGTCTCTGCCTGCCTCTCTGCCTACTTGTGATCTCTCTCTCTGTCAAATGAATAAATAAAATATTAAAAAAAAAATTGCATTGCAGGGGTGTCTGTGTGGCTAAGTAGATTAAGCATCTGCCTTCAGCTCAGGTCTTGATCCCTGGGATTTCTAAAAGATTATCTTAATAACTTTCTTAAAAAAAAAAAACTTTTTTGAACCGTTATTATTATAGTCATATTTTATCCTTCACTGTATCTAACTTTATTCTTTGTATACACATAGGGTTTTTTTTTTCTTAAAAACTGGGGGTACAACTTCTCCTAGTAGATCAAAATATACCCCAAATCTAGTACCAGGCTTGATCTAGTCTCCAGCCCAAGGAAGTTCTCTCCACTTTCTTTTTTATTTTATTCTCCCTACCAACTTACTATCAACTCCTTTGTTAGAAAAAAAAATTTTTTTTCATCTTTATAGTCATATTTCATCCCTTCATTGTGTTTACCCTTACATATGTTTTTCATTCTTTAAAATTTTGGGAGGTAGTTTCTTCTAAGAGACCAAAATACTCCCAAAATTAAGTGGGTGACCCTGTTCTAGTCACCAGTCCAATACATATATATATATTTTTTCTTTTTTTATATTTCTTTCTTTCTTTGTGTTTTTTTATTTTTAATTTTTTTTTTTCTGAACTTTTTACTCCCTTCCCCCTCCCCCCGCCGCCCCATGATTTGGGGTCTCTTCTGATTTGGTGAAAGCACATCTTCCTGGGGTCTTTGCCACCCTGTTAGTATTACATTTGCTCCTTCATATATTCTTATCTGGACAAAATGACAAGGCGAAAAAACTCACCACAAAAAACAGAACAGGAGGCAGGACCGAAGGCTACGGACCTAATCAATATAGACATTGGTAATATGTCAGATCTGGAATTCAGGACGACGATTCTCAAGGTTCTAGTCGGGCTCGAAAAAGGCATGGAAGATATTAGAGAAACCCTGTCCGGAGAAATAAAAGCCCTTTCTAGAGAAATAAACTAAAATCTAATCAAGTTGAAATAAAAAAAGCTATTAATGAGGTGCAATCAAAAATGGAGGCTCTTACTGCTAGGATAAATGAGGCAGAAGAAAGAATTAGTGATATAGAAAACCAAATGACAGAGAATAAAGAAGCTGAGCAAAAGAGAGACAAACAACTACTGGACCACGAGGGGAGAATTCGAGAGATAAGTGATACCGTAAGACGAAACAACATTAGAATAATTGGGATCCAGAAGAAGAAGAAAGAGAGAGAGGAGCAGAAGGTATATTGGAGAGAATTATTGTAGAGAATTTCCCTAATATAGCAAAGGGAACAAGCATCAAAATCCAGGAGGTGCAGAGAACACCCCTCAAAATCAATAGGAAAGATCCCCACCCCGTCATCTAATAGTAAAATTTACAAGTCTTAGCGACAAAGAAAATCTTGAAGCATCATGGGAAAAGAAGTCTGTAACATACAATGGTAAAAATATTAGATTGGCAGCAGACTCATCCAGAGACCTGGCAGGCCAGAAAGAACTGGCATGATATATTCAGAGCACTAAATGAGAAAAACATGCAGCCAAGAATATTTTATCCAGTTAGGTTATCATTGAAAATAGAAGGAGAGATAAAAAGCTTCCAGGACAAACAAAAACTGAAAGAATTTGTAAACACCAAACCAGATCTACAGGAAATATTGAAAGGGGTCCTCTAGGCAAAGAGAGACCCTAAAAGTATTATCAGGAAGGAACAGAGACAATATACAGTAACAATCACCTTACAGGCAATACAATGGCACTAAATTCATATCTCTCAATAGTTACCCTGAACGTAAATGGGCTAAGTGCCCCAATCAAAAGACACAGGGTTTCAGAATGGATAAAACAAAACCCATCCATATGCTGCCTACTAGAAACTCATTTTAGACCTGAAGACACCTCCAGATTGAAAGTGAGGGAGTGGAAAACAATTTACCATGCTAATGGACATCAGAAGAAAGCTGGTGTGGCAATCCTTAGATCAATTAGATTTTAAGCCAAAGACTATAATAAGAGATGAGGAAGGACACTACATCATACTCAAAGGGTCTGTCCAAAAAGAAGATCTAACAATTTTAAATATCTATGCCCCTAACATGGGAGCAGCCAACTATAAAAACCAATTAATTACAAAATCAAAGAAACACATTGACAATAATACAATAATGTAGGGGACTTTAACACGCCCCTCACTGAAATGGACAGATCATCCAAGCAAAAGATCAACAAGGAAATAAAGGTCTTAAATGACACACTGGACCAGATGGACATCACAGATATATTCAGAACATTCCATCCCAAAGCAACAGAATACACATTCCTCTCTAGTGCCCATGGAACATTCTCCAGAATAGATCACATCCTGGGTCATAAATCAGGTCTCAACCGGTATCAAAAGATTGGGATCATTCCCTGCATATTTTCAGACCACAATGCTCTGAAGCTAGAACTCAATCACAAGAGGAAATGTGGAAAGAGCACAAATACATGGAGACTCAACAGCATCCTTCTAAAGAATGAATGGGTCAACCAGGAAATTAAAGAAGAATTGAAAAAAACCATGGAAACAAATGGCAATGAAAAGACAATGGTCCAAAATCTGTGGGACACAGCAAAGGCAGTCCTGAGAGGAAAATATATAGCAATACAAGTCTTTCTCAAGAAACAAGAAAGGTCTCAAATACACAACCTAACCCTACACCTACAGGAGCTGGAGAAAGAACAACAAAGATAGCCTAAACCCAGCAGGAGAAAAGGAATAATAAAGATCAGAGCAGAAATCAATGAATAGAAATGAATAAAACAAAAAAACAAACTAGTAGAACAAATCAATGAAACTAGGAGCTGGTTCTTTGAAAGAATTAATAAGATTGATAAACCCCTGGCCAGACTTATCCAAAAGAAAAGAGAAAGGACCCAAATAAATAAAATCATGAATGAAAGAGGAGAGATCACAACCAACACCAAAGAAATACAAACAATCATAAGAACATATTATGAGCAACTCTATGCCAAAAAATTTGAAAATCTGGAAGAAATGGATGCTTTCCTAGAGACATATAAACTGCCAAAACTGAACCAGGAAGAAATAGAAAACCTGAATAGGCCCATAACCAGTAAGGAGATTGAAATAGTCATCAAAAATCTCCAAAGGCCCAGAGCCAGTTGGCTTCCCAGGGGAATTCTACCAAACATTTAAAGAAGAATTAATTCCTATTCTCCTGAAACTGTTCCAAAAAATAGAAATGGAAGGAAAACTTCCAAACTCATTTTATGAGGCCAGCATCACCTTGATCCCCAAACCAGACAAGGATCCCATCAAAAAAGAGAATTACAGACCAATATCCTTGATGAACACAGATGCGAAAATTCTCACCAAAATACTAGCCAATAGGATCCAACAGTACATTAAAAGGATTATTCACCACGACCAAGTGGGATTTATTCTAGGGCAGCAAGGTTGGTTCAACATCCGCAAATCAATCAATGTGATACAGTACATTAACAAAAGAAAGAACAAGAACCATATGATATTCTCAATAGATGCTGAAAAAGCATTTGACAAAGTACAGCATCCCTTCCTAATCAAAACTCTTCAAAGTGTAGGGATGGAGGGCACGTACCTCAATATTATCAAAGCCATCTATGAAAAACCCACAGCAAGTATCATTCTCAATGGAGAAAAACTGAGAGCTTTTCTGCTAAGGTCAGGAACATGGCAGGGATGTCTGCTATCACCACTGCTATTCAACATAGTACTAGAAGTCCTAGCCTCAGCAATCAGACAACAAAAAGAAATTAAAGGCATCCAAATTGGCAAAGAAGAAGTCAAACTATCCTTTTTTTTTTTTTTTTTAAGATTTTATTTAGGCAGACAGGCAGACAGAGAGGCAAGCAGAGGCAGAGGGAGAAGCAGAAGCAGGCTCCCCGCCGAGCAAGGAGCCCGATGTGGGACTCGATCCCAGGACGCTGGGATCATGACCTGAGCCGAAGGCAGCTGCTTAACCAACTGAGCCACCCAGGCGTCCCTCAAACTATCCTTCTTTGCAGATGATATGATACTATATGTGGAAAACCCAAAAGGCTCCACTCCAAAACTGCTAGAGCTTGTACAGGAATTCAGTAAAGTGTCAGGATATAAAATCAATGCACAGAAATCAGTTGCATTTCTTTACACCAACAACAAGACAGAAGAAAGAGAAATTAAGGAGTCAATCCTATTTACAATTATACCCAAACCATAAGATACCTAGGAATAAACCTAACCAAAGAGGCAAAGAATCTATACTCAGAGAACTATAAAGTACTCATGAAAGAAATTGAGGAAGACACAAAGAAATGGAAAAATGTTCCATGCTCATGGATTGGAAGAATAAATATTGTGAAAATGTCTATGCTACCTAAAGCTATCTACACATTTAATGCAATGCCTATCAAAATTCCATCCAATTTTTTCAAAGAAATGGAACAAATAATCCTAAAATTTATATGGAACCAGAAAAGACCTCGAATAGCCAAAGGAATATTGAAAAAGAAAGCCAAAGTTGGTGGCATCACAATTCCAGACTTCAAGCTCTATTACAAAGCTGTCATCATCAAGACAGTACGGTACTGGCAGAAAAACAGACACACAGATCAATGGAACAGAATAGAGAGCCCAGAAATAGACCCTCAACTCTATGGTCACCTAATCTTCGACAAAGCAGGAAGGAATATCCAATGGAAAAAAGCCTCTTCAACAAATGGTGTTGGGAAAATTGGACAGCCACATGCAGAAAAATGAAATTGGACCATTTCCTTACACCACACACGAAAATAGACTCAAAATGGATGAACGACCTCAACGTGAGAAAGGAATCCATCAAAATCCTTGAGGAGAACACAGGCAGCAACCTCTTAGACCTCAGCCGCAGCAAGTTCTTTCTAGGAACAACGCCAAAGGAAGCAAGGGCAAAAATGAACTATTGGGACTTCATCAAGTTCAAAAGCTTTTGCACAGCAAAGGAAACAGTCAACAAAACCAAAAGACAACTGACAGAATGGGAGAAGATATTTGCAAACGACGTATCAGATAAAGGCTAGTATCCAAAACCTGTAAAGGGCTTAGCAAACTCAACAGCCAAAGAACAAATAAATAATCCAATCAAGAAATGGGCAGAGGACATGAACAGACATTTCTGCAAAGAAGACATCCAGATGGCCAACAGACACATGAAAAAGTGCTCCACATCACTGGGCACCAGGGAAATACAAATCAAAACCACAATGAGATACCACCTCACACCAGTCAGAATGGCTAAAATGAACAAGTCAGGAAATGACAGATGCTGGCAAGGATGTGGAGAAAGGGGAACCCTCCTACACTGTTGGTGGGAATGCAAGCTGGTCCAACCACTCTGGAAAACAGCATGGAGGTTCCTCAAAAAGTTGAAAATAGAGCTACCTTATGACCCAGCAATTGCACTACTGGGTATTTACCCTAAAGATACAAATGTAGTGATCCGAAGGGGCACGTGTACCTGAATGTTTATAGCAGCAATGTCCAGAATAGCCAAGTTATGGAAAGAACCTAGATGTCCATCAACAGATGAATGGATAAAGAAGATGTGGTATATATATATATATATATACACATACATACATACATACATATACATACAATGGAATACTATGCAGCCATCAAAAGAAATGAAATCTTACCATTTGCAACACAGATGGAACTAGAGCGTATTATGCTTAGCAAAATAAGTCAACTGGAGAAAGACAAGTATCACATGATCTCCCTGATATGAGGAAGTGGAGATGCAACGGAGGTGGGGGTTAAGGTGGTAGGAAAAGAAAAAATGAAACAAGATGGGATCGGGAGGGAGACAAACCAAAAGAGACTCTTAATACCATAAAACAAACTGAGGGGGATGGAGGGGAGGGGGGTTGGGAGAGGGTGGTGGGTTTACATTATATGTTTAAATAAAAAAGCTTAGAGAAAAAAAAACTAAAATTTACTTTGGAGGCAAAATAGAAACTGAAGAGACACTAGAAAATTTAATAAGCAACACAAAAACACAAATCTGAGAAGCATTTTGATCTCTTAATTTCAAAAAAGAATAAAAACTATTATTGTATTGATTTGTCAAGGTTTTAGAAACAAAAAAAGAAATTGAATTTAGTCATGAAGAGAATGAAGAGGAAAGGCCTACTTTCCAAAATACCATACGCTACAGTTAAAACAATCATTTCAAAGGAAAAACATAAAAGAAAATGTAGAAGTAGACGACACAAGGCAGGCAAAAACCCCACAGTGAAGATCGAATGAATGAAACTCCCTTTTTAAAAGCTATCTACATTCATTAACGTGAAAATCAAGGATATCATTTACCAACAGTATAAAAAATCCAGCAATGTGGTGACTACCGTCAGTGATACCGTACTGTACATTTAAAAGTTGCTGAGAGTAGATCGTAGAAGTTCTCATCAGAAGGAAAAAAACTCATAACTGTGTGGTGGCAGATGTCAACTAGACTCACTGGGGTGGTCATTTTGCAATATACACAAATAAATCATTAGGCTGTACCCTTGAAACTAATACCTATCAATTATACCTCAATATGAAACAAAACAATTCAAAGTGAAAAAGAAAGGGACGAGAGTAGCCAGTATTCATAACGGACAATCTCTAATAAAGACATACCACACTATGAATTTCTGGGTGACAGAATATCATGTGAAATCCCCTCAGCCCTAAATCCATCCTTTGCTTCCCCACTTCTGATATCAGAACATTTCACCCCCACCAGCAACAACTGTCATTAAGCCTCACCAGTAAAGGATACCATAGGGAAACTAGAAAGAGGCTTTATGTCCCAGTTCTGGCATGCTTTTCTCAAAGGCAATTTGTCAGTGCCAGGGCTAGCAGCTTGCATGGCTGCCCCGACATCCAGCAGAGGGGCAGAGGGGCAAAGGGGAGCGGGGCTTTGCAGCATGTTCACATGGCCAATTTCCCTTGACATCCCATGTGGCATTTCCCTATGGATGGCTTCACCACGTGAGCAAACTTCACCGCCAGGGGGCCACAGTTATGTCTTCTCTAACTAGATCCGGTTTTCAGCCCTACAAATACAATGAGGCTCTTTGCCAAATTTGTCCTTCCATGGATGAACTCGCTCAGTACTTTGGGTGGTAATGGCTATTCCCCATATCTGCTGTTCCTATGATCATTTAGCATTCTCTCTACTCTTTAGTGATCAATCCCACACCATTCCATACTCCTATGGTAGTCATTTTTTTATTTACACTTTGCCTATTTGAATTACCACATAGTTTTTGTCTTGCTATTTCTCCAATATGGTAAGTAAACTTTACCTTGTTTTTAGCCACCTCAGCTGCCATTACTTCAATCTGTACTTCATAGGATTTGATAGCTTCATTTACAGCTTCAAGTTGTTGCTTATAGGATGCATGCTCTCTCTTGAGCTCTTCCAGCTCCAGAGTGATAGCTTCAACCTCCTGTAAGAAACCATTATCTATACATTCAATAGACTATTAATTACTGAAAAATGAATATATGCATGTCAATAAAATCAGTAAGATTCTCATGCAGGTAAGACCCACAGCTTAGTTATTCAACTATCAAAACACATGTAAACTGTTTCCCCTGAAGAAAGAAGGATAAAGGGTATTTATTTTCCTACATTAAAAAAAAAAAAATACAGGGGTGCCTGGGTGGCTCAGTGGGTTAAAGCCTCTGCTTTCAGCTCAGGTCATGATCCCAGGGTCCTGGGATGGAGCCCCGCATCGGGCTCTCTGCTCAGCGGGGAACCTGTTTCCTCCTCTCTCTGCCTGCCTCTCTGCCTACTTGTGATCTCTGTCTGTCAAATAAATAAACAAAATCTTTAAAAAACAAAAAAACAAAAAACAAATGTATGTAGTTTTTACAGCTTCAAAGAACTCAGCATAAACTATTTCCTTTATCCTTTCGGTCCTACAGAGATAAATACAGAATTCTACATAAGAGATAAATTAGCAGAGGAAAAGCCTTTTTTAAAACATACTCGATGTTGAAAAAAAAAGAAGTTTCTCAACTTTCTTCTTTTCCCTTATACACTTTAGTTTGTTAGAAGATACTCTGTGCAGGTATTTAGTGACAGAATAGGAGGAAAAGTAGACTTAAATAAAATTGTCTAGAAAAGTGATT
Organism: Taxidea taxus jeffersonii; assembly: GCA_003697995.1. Taxonomy (NCBI): domain Eukaryota; kingdom Metazoa; phylum Chordata; class Mammalia; order Carnivora; family Mustelidae; genus Taxidea; species Taxidea taxus. The sequence continues at coordinate 498,112 of ML105244.1, read as the reverse complement.
CAGAGCACAGCCTTCGGAGATAGAAAAAGCTAGGTTCAAGTTCCAGCTTTGGCATTATCCAAAAGATAAAGGCAGTTATCACCACCAGTCTACAACTGAATGGCACTTTGTAAATGTAACATGCTTTATACTGTACCCATCTTTCACAGTATCCATTCATAGATGATCACCAGATAGCAAGGTCACCACTCAAGCCAACATGACTTAGCTCTACTACAGGATACAAGGTCTACTCTTAAGTGAAGCATTTACAAAAAGGCAATTTTGCTCTTTCTCTAAAATTAGCAAGACAAAACAACCCATCTTTACAATTACGACCCTACAAGCCATCCTTACAATCACGACCCTACATTACAAGGCTTTCAGCAAAATGTCTTTTGACTTAGAAGATAAATAATTTATTTCCCAAAGAAGCACAGCGTGCTTTTAGATGTTGCGGTGAATACTGATGAGTAAGGCCACCTTCAGGTCTATATTGACAATAAAAGATTGGTTCCACTTCAAGAAAGGTTATTACCTGTTGTTTTTCTTTCATTTTCTTACTAGAAGCATCTGCTTTCGTTTTGGCAAAATCCAGTTTTTCCTGAGCATCCTTCAGTTCTCGCTCTCTCTCAGCCTCTGCATTTTTCATTTTATTCTCCAATACTTCATATTTTTCTTCTGCTTTTTTCTGGATTTCTTTGGTGTTTTTTAAGGTCTCCTCACTTTCCTCTGCATCATAAAGTAGGCAAATGTGGCTAAATGAGGTCCTCCAACTATTAGAAGTTATAGATAATGGTTTATAAAAGCCTTATAAATTCACCTTTTAATAGGAGAAAAATGGCCCGAAAAACTGGAGGTTAAAATTTAAGAACATTAACTGTTCCAACCCTATTCTAGAAATGTTATGTTGAAATACAGATCCTACCTGGTCCAGGATCAGATGGCTTTACTGGTGAATTCTACCAAACATTCAAAGATTTAATACCTAGCCTCGAAGTCGTTGAAAAAACAGAAGAGGAGGGCACCCTTCGAAACTCATAAGGCCACCATTACCCTGATATCAAAACCAGACAAGAACACTGGCGTTGGGGGGGGGGGAGGGGATTACAGTCTAATAAACTGTGATGAACCCAGACACAAAAACCTTCAGCAAATATTAGCAAACTGAATTAAATGATACATTAAAAGGCTGATAAACCATGATCAACTGGGATATATCCCAAGGATGCAAGGCTGGTTTAGCATTTGCAGTCAATGTGCTATACCATATTAACCGAATGAAGGATAAAGAGCATGTTTTCAACAGATGCAGAAAAAGCATTAGACCAATTTCAACATCCATTTATGACAAAACTCAACAAAATGATTATAAATGAAATGTATCTCAACATAAAAAAGGCCATACAGACAAGCCCACAGCTAACATTGTACTCAATACTGAGAAACTGAAAGTTCTTCCTCTAAGATCAGAAACAAGACAAGAAGGACTCTTGCCATTTTTCATCAACATAGGACTAGAAGACTTACTCAGAGCAATAAGGTGAAAGAAAGAAACAAAGACATCCAAATTAGAAAGGAGTTAAACTATCTCTATTTGCAGATGACATATTATATACAGAAAATCCTACAGACTCCAATAAAAAACTGTCAGAATAGACATTCAAAAAAGTTGTAGGATACAAAAATCAATGTACAAAAATCTGTTTCTATGTACTAATAATGAACTGTCTGAGAAATTAAGAGAACAATCCTACTTATAATTGCATCAAAAAGAAAAAAGTACCTAGGAATAAATTTAAGCTAGGAGGTAGAAAGACATACACAGGAAAATATAATGCACTGATAAAAGAAATTGAAGAAGACACAAATAAATGGAAAGATATACTGTACTCATGGACTGGGAGAATACTGTTAAAATGTCTGTATTACCCAAAGCAATACACAAATTTGTTGAAATCTCTATCAAAATCGTAATGGTATTTTTTCAAACAATCCTAAAATCTGTACGGAATCATAAAAAATTCTGAGCAGCCAAAGCTATCTTGAGAAAAAACAAGGGTGGAGACATCATACTTCCTGATTTAAACTATAATACAAAGCTATAGTAATCAAAACAGTATGGAATTAGCATTAAAAACAGACTCAGTCAATGAACAAAATAGAGCCCAGGAATAAACCCATGCATGTATGGTCAATTAATTTATGACAAAGGAGCCAAGAATATACAATGAAGAAGGGGCAGTTTCTTCAATAAATGGTGCTAGGAAAACTGGACAGCCACATGCAAAAGAATGAAACTGGACCACTACCTTATACTACACATAAAACTTCACTCAAAATAGATTAAAGACTTGAATGTAAGACCCGAAGCCATAAAACTCCTAGAAGAAAATGTAAATGATAAGCTCCCTGGCATTGGTCATAGCAGTCATTTTCTTTGGATTTCATGCTAAAAGCAAACACAACAGAAGCAAAGATAAGTGGACAATATCAAACTTAAAAAGCAAGAGCAAAAAAACCCATCAATAAAAGGCAACCTAACAAATGAGAGAAAATATGTGCACATCATTTATCGATAAGGGGTTAATATCCCAAATTCATAAAGAACCCATACAACTCAAAAGAAAAAGTCAGTCTGATTAAAAAATGGGTACAGTATCTGAATACACACTGCTACAGAAGACACAGTCAACAGTTGCATGAAAAGATACTCAACATCACTAAGCATCAGGGAAATAAAAATCCTAACTATAATGAGATACCATCTCACACCTCTTAGAAGGGCTATTATCAAAAAACAATAGGGCTGCCTGGGTGACTCAGTGGGTTAAGCCTCTGCCTTCAGCTCAGGTCATGATCTCAGGGTCCTGGGATCGAGCCCCACATCGGGCTCTCTGCTCTGCTCCCCCTCTCTGCCTACTTGTGATCTCTCTTTCTCTGTCAAATAAATAAAATCTTAAAAAACAACAACAACAAGAAATAACAAGCACTGGAGAGGATATGGAGAAAAAGGAACACTCACACACTGCTGATAGGAATGCAAACTGGTGCGGCAACAATGGAAAACAGTATGGAGGTGCCTAGAATAATTAAAAAATAGGTATGATCTAAATAAAAGTTCCACTTCTGGGTATTTGAAGAAAACAAAACACTAACTCAAAATATATGTATTTATGCACCCCAGTGGTCACTGCAGCATTATTTATAACAGCCAAGATATGGAAACAACCTGAGCATCCACTCATGGATGAACAGATCAAGATAATGTATGTGTGTAATGAACAACGGAATATTACTCAGCCATAAAAAAGAAAACCTTGCCATTTGCAACAATATGGAAGGACCTTGAAGGCATTATGCTAAGTGAAAAAAAGAGAAATACAGTATCACTTACATATGGCATCATAACCAATTTTTAAAAAGCCTAGCTAATGCATAGAGAACAGATGAATGGTTGGCAGAGGTTGGGGCAATGAACAAAATGGGCTAATTTTTACTTTTATAAAAGGGGAAGAAATCTATTAGTGGGAATATTAACATAAAGAATGAGAAAAACTAAAACCACCATATACAATTAAGTTCTAATTAAGTATAAGACAAGTTCTTAAAATTAGGGGTAGAGATGGCTATAAAGTGAATTACGTCAAACATTTAAAATTTCTGTTTAACAAAAATACTATAAATAAAAGACAAGCACATAAACCAAAAGATACTCGTAATGCAGATAACCTACAAGAAATCAGAACTCTTAAGTACAAGCATAATAGAAACAAACCATAAACAACTCAAAAGCAAAATGGGGAAAAGAAAGAGAAAATTCAGAGAAGTAGAAACCAAAAGGTCCAAGGTCCAAGGAACATACATAGATCCCAAGCTTCACCAGTAAATCAAGGATCTGCAAGTTAAAATACTAATGAGCTATCTCTTCAGAACTATCAGATTGGAGATATTTTAGTCTTTTGAGAAAAGAAAGGATTTGGAGAGATAAGAACTTTCATATGCCACTGGTGGAAATGTATACTGCTGCAAATGGGCAAAACTTGGCAGTAATAATAATATCTAATAATAAAAATATTTAGTGATTAATTCAAATAAATATATAATAAAGAGGAGATCTAAAATATCTCAAGTAAGATTAAGCACAGAATGTTTTTATCTTACCAATGATTTTTTTAAGAGCATTTAATTCTTCTTGTTGCTTATGATACGAGCTCTGCTGGAGCTTGGTTTGTAATAAATCTGCCTCCTCAGTTTTCAGCTCCCACTGCTGTTTTAGTTGGCGATACCTTAGAAAAAGAGAAATTTACAATAAATGATCACAACTTTTCTGATATTTGAGATACGCATTTAAACTACAGGCTCCTACCTAAAATAAGCTCACAATATAAACAATGTAAGATGCCAGTGGTTACAAGAATAGCTTTGATGACCAAGAAAAACTCCACAATAGCTCCCCACCACAAAAACACATTAAAATGTAACCACCACACAAAATTTCAAAAATCTGGTTATCAATTCCCATTTTAAAATATTATACATAGTTCTCCTAAATTTTGTAATGAGACCAATAGTTCAAAAAGGTACAGTACTTAAACATTACAGTGCACCTTCTTGCAAATCCTAAAATTCTAGCCCATTTCTAGCTGCTGAAAATTCTTTCTTTGGAAGGTATTTAGCTAATTCAGCTGCAGTGAAATTTCAAGCTGTAATAAATTCACAAAGAAGCTTGGCACTAGAAATTCATGAGGTCTGAGGAAAAAGGAAGGAAGCAACTTATAAAACATAAATACTCCCTAGAGTATTCTTGCCTGAGAATGCTTGACAGCAATTAAAGCTATAATTTTCAAGCCATTTCTCAATTCATTTTAAAAATGTGGAGTACAGAAATTTGAAAGAAATTAGAATCTATTTTCCTAATATGGTCCGTGAAAGAATGGCTTTAAGATCTTTCCACTTTCATACTTTAAAAGTAGGCTCCACGCCCTGCATGGAGCCTAACACAGGGCTTGAACTCACAATCTTCAGATCAAGACCTGAGCTGAAATCAAGAGTCAGATGCTTAACTGACTCAGACACCCAGGCGCCTCCCACTCTCATTATTTTTAAGAACCTATTTCCTTTCGTTGACCTCAATGCCACAATCAGTCCAAAAGACAATTCTGCAAAATAACTTTACTCACCAGTATTGGATCATTTAACAGTTCCAAGCCAAATACAACTACAAACTCACTGCCTTGCCAAAGCTTCCACCGATCTCAGTAATCTTCCCATCTTTTTCACAGAGAAAAGTTCATTCACTTCTTGGTAATTTATGTTAATGAAGGTAAAAGCAAACTTTACATGTTTATGTTTGAAAGTGGGCATTTTGATAAAATTTCTATCTCAGAATGATTATGACCATCTCTTGCATATGTATAGTATTCCAAAAAAGTCTTGGCACTATTCCAAGCTTTGGTAATTCAAAAGATGAATGCTTAAAATGTACAAATATATATATATATTTCAAGTTTATTAGCATACATATTTTAACCTTTATTCCGTATTGTGAATTCTGAATAAAATCTTTGGTTTTAATTTTAACTCTGTTCCCATTTGTCATCTTCAGAGAGACTAGAAAAAATTAGAAACATTCAAATAATGTACTTTTTAACTTTGTGGCATTTTTCCTCTTTTTGGAGTTAGCATTATCTAATGTTTTACCAATTTAACTCTTTTTATTATTTTCCCAGCTATATATATGAAAACAAGAAGGAAGAGATTTATCTGTTTGGTTTACTGCTACATTCCCACTCCTAGAAGAGTACTTGGCAAACAGGAGGCACTCAGTAGTAAAAAACATTAACTGACCAAAAACAAAGTTACATTAAATAGCATGATCCCAATTGCAAAAAAACTAAAAATATGTATCTACCCATATCATACACAAATGGAAGTAATGTTGAGAAGTACACATGCATACCCATATCCACACCCATACAGAAGAAACACTGTAAGGAAATACTTTAACAGTGTCTTTCTGACATGAACTTGTTTACTTCCTCAGTAGGCAACCCAGTGATCTTTATTATCCACAGGACAGCCACAAGCTGCTAAACTTAATGCTGGCATCCGAAATGATGCTATACTGTTCATAATTTAAATCAAGGACTCCCGTATCCTCTGGTATCAATCTCCAGAGTATCTATGGATTTCCCCACCAATCCCAGTAAAATGTTAACAGCATATCTCAACAGGGAAAGAAAAATACTTGGCTGATTTTTTTTTCTTCCTTTTAATTAGCTTTCTTTCCCTATTTCCTTACAAGAAAGACATTAGTTTTATCAGAAAAAGTAAAAAACTGATATGCAAATTATCAACTCATAATTTATTCAAATAAGACCGAGGATATCATGAAAAAAGACAGAAGTTGTATTTCTTTAGATAAAATTCTTTCATTTTCTACCATGGGAGCCTTTGACCAAAAAGAAACAGAAATATAACAATCTGACAAAAGTCTTACTTTTCAGCTGTATTTTTAAGACCTGCTAATTCCTCATCTAGAGTCTGTAGCTCATTCTCCTTAATTCTCAGTTCATCTTGAACATCTTTGAGTTCTTGAAACTTGGTTAAAATAGAAGCTGCCTGGGATCGAGCACCTGATAGAAATAAATTGTAACAGGCCTTAAACATTAAGTTACTGCATATTTAGTAGACAGAAACTTTCTAAGAATTATACTTGAAAAGATTCAATAGCTGATCTTTTATAGTAAGCTTATAAAGATACAGAACTCATTTTATCACTAGAATCTCAGGGCATACATACTTGATAAGAAAATACTTCTAAGCAGAGTTGATATAGAATTGATTTTATCATTAGAATCTTAGGACATACGTACTTGGTAAGAAAATACTTGTAAGCAGATGTGATAGATTGTTTATTCAAAATAATCACTGCCCCTTTCTACTGGGCCCATTCCTCTCAGGGCCATTTTCCTCTCCAATATCAGCTGAGCCATGTGGTTTGCTCTGGCCAATGAAATGGAAAATGTGCCTCTTTTGAAAGTAAGCTTTAAAAGACAGCACATAATTCACCATTTGTTTTCCCTCTCCCCTGAGAAAAGCATGTTCAAAGTAGGGGCTATTTTTCCCTCAGCCTGGGTTCCAGAAAGAGAATAACAATGAACAAAGAGATAAATGACCTACAGGCAAAGTAGCACAATTACCGTACTTATTATAAGCAACTGAGATTTGGGAGCTCTTTTTTTAAAAAAATATTTTTTTAATTTATTTAACAGAGAGAGAAAAAGAGATTACAAGTAGGCAGAGAGAGAGAGAGGGGAAGCAGCCTCCCCGCTAAGCAGAGAGCCCAGGTATGGGGCTAGATCCCAGGACCCCGAGACCATGACCTGAGCCGAAGGCAGAGGCTTATTAACCCACCGAGCCACCCAGGCGCCCCTTGGGAGCTATTTTTTACCACATCCTAACCTGGCCTAAACTTTGATATAGCAGAGGAAATTGGTTTCATTTAACAAGCAACTATAATTGTCTGACAATAATAGGTTGAGTTATGTTGGAAAGAAAACTCTAGGTTTGATGGGAGAATGCAAAGGTCAATTAGCAATGCTATATGAGCACTTTGGTAATACCATACAGGGATAGATATTTGCCATCCCTAAAGTAGGAACTTCAGGAACATCCAAATCAATGAAATCTAAAATGTTTCTTATATTTTACATATTTAAAAATATATCATCTCTCTTTATTCTCCAATTATAGATACTAATCCTCTTACTGTATATACTGGAATTAATTTCACAACTATTGTTTCCTTGGCCTAGAAAGAAATTAAGTCACAGGCATCATACAGTCTCTTGATTTGGTTAAAAGCAAAAACAGTGAAAACAGATAACCTGAATTCAAATCCTGGGCTTTGCCAATTACCCACAAATTATTTAACCACTCTATACATTAGTTTCCACAACTGCATACTGCAGATGAAGCAATATACCTACCATATAGCTGCTATAAGAATGAAAGGATGTTCATTATTTAAAGCTCTGAGAATAAGTCTTCATAAATTAATAGCAATGTTGTGTATCTGCATTGCCCAGTTACCCATTAACTATCTGTGGTCACAGAGTCCTTGAAATGTGACTAGGACAACTGAGGAAATTATTTTCATTTCACTTTAATTATTGTAATTAAGTGTAAGAGCCACATATGGTTAGTGTACTGGACGGCACAGTCTCACAATGTTGCCTGTTACACAGGAAGTACTATTTAGGGTTTGTTAGCTACTTGATCACTCAACGTAGATGTGGAAACTCAATGTGGCAAATTTAGAGTAAGAATATGATCATTATCTTATTCTCAAAGACAGATTTAATTTTTTTGATTTACTTTTCATAGATGTAGTGGCATATACCCAAATTAGAACTTAACATTTCCTGAACAAGGGTAAAAATGTACTGAATTAAAAAAAAATTTCCAGTGGCTAGAATATCCTAATAGGGCAAAATGCAAGATGAAAAAAAAGAAAAAACTAAAAAAAAAAAACCAGACTTATAGACTTGAGAAAAATTTTTAAAAAGCAACAGGACAACAGGACTTATTACAGTATGAGCTCCTTGAGGGCTGAGACACTATAATTTCTCCTTATTTATTTTAAAATATTTTATTTATTTATTTGAGAAAAAGAGAGAGAGAGAGTATGAGAGGGGAGAAGGTCAGAGGGAGAACAGACTCCCTGCATAGCTGGGAACACAATGCAGGACTCGATTCTGGGACTCTAGGACCAGAACCTGAGCAGAAAGCAGTCACTTAACCAATTGAGCCAGCCTGGTGCCCCTAATTTCTCTATATTTATTTAAATAGCTGTGACACGGTAGGTATTCAAAAGAAAACCCAATTCTTAAATTAAAAATAAAACTCTGGATCAAGTCATTCCAAACCCACAATTTCCTGTTTTAAAAAACAAAACAAAAAATCCCATCCTAATTTACCAAAGTTTTGAGAACAAAATGATATAAAACCTACCTCCAAGATTTGCATGGAAGATGGAAGCAGAATAGAAGGACCCTAGGCTCACCTCACACCATGAATACAACTAGGTAACTATGAAATCATCTAAAATACCCCAGAAATTGACCTGAAGACTGGCAGAAAAGAGAACACACCAAAGAAGGTAGGAAGTAGGGGGGTGTGATTTGGGAGAGAAACAGCTGCCATGGTGGGGTAAGGAGCTGTGGTCAGAACTGCACTAGCACAGAGGGGAGGCCACACAGGGAAGACAAATCTCCATAACAACTGGCTTCTGAAGTGAGAGGGTCCAAATTTCATGAGTTATGGCAACCAGCAGAGCTTTAAACCTACAGTTTTAAAGGTCAGCATGCTTGGTTCTGGGAGACCTCCAAGGGTACTGTTCTTTGGACAGAGTGGGGAAAACAGCCCACCAACAAACAGCATGGTGGCAGCTTTCTGAGGAGTACCAGGGGACATGGTGGGGAGGTTGTGAGCTCATCTGAAAGCATGTTCCAGAGAGGCAGCATTCACAGAGAGACCCCCTCCTAGAACAAAGGAATGAACAGGCATCATTTCCCTCTCCCACTTCTCAGTATAAACACAGGGCCACTTGTGAGAACCAACCCAGCAGACACTTGCTACCTAACATTCTTACACCCAAACTCCAACTCCCATGCTCAGGTGGATTCCCCCTTCCCAAACACACTTGCCTCAGGCCCAGAACAGGAGGTTCCCACCCCCAGAAGAATGGTCCAAAGCCCTGGCAACACTGTGTCTCCCAACTTGGGAATTTCACAGGGCCTCAGTTCCACTGGCAACAGGTCTCATTTCATAAAAAGACCAGAGCACACCTAGTTAAAAATGCTCTACATTCAGACCAGGGACTAAATACTGCCCACAATAGGCAAAGAGAGCCTCTGCAGACAACAGACTTGAAGGATAAAGAGGCCAGGACACAATGCAGACACTCCCAGAAACACTGGGTCCTGGAGATAGGGGACACTATACTACTGGGCACTATAGGGACCTCTTCTCCATCAAGAATAGGAGAGAACTTTCCTAACACAGAGAAATAGGCACAAACGTCAACAAAATGAGAAGACAGAGAATCTGTCCTAAAGAACAGAACTAGGCCACAGCCACAGATCCAAGCAAAACAAATATAAGTAACATGAGTGAAAGAGAATTTATTTTAAAGATTTTATTTATTTTTGAGAAAAAGAGCAAGCACATGAGTGCACAAATAGAGGGGAGGGGCATAGGAAGAAGCAGACTCCCCACTGAGCCCAATGCGGGGCTTGATCCCAGGATCCTGGGATCATGACCTGAACTGTAGACAGATGTTTAACCAACTGAGCCACCCAGGTGCCCTGAAAGAGAATTTAAAGTAATGATCATAAAGGTATTGCACTTGAAAAAAAAAGTGGAAGACATCAATGAGACCCTTAACACAGAAATAAAAAGAACCAATCAGAGATGAAAAGTGCAATAAATGAGTTTACAGACACCCGTGATGCAACAGACAATAGGCTGGAAGAAGCAGAAAAGCAAATTAATGACCTAGAAGAGGGATGGAAAATAATCAACCTTAAAAGAGAAAAAAGAGTTATGCAAAAAGAGAATAGACTTTGGGAACTCAGTGATTTCCATTTAAGTGTAGTAGCATTCATATTGTAGGGATCCCAGAAGAATAAGAGAGAAAAGGGGGTAGAAAATTTGAAGAAATAATACCTAAAAACTTCCCTAATCTGGGGAATGAAACAGATAATCAGAACCAGGAGACGAAGACCCCCCCAAAAATCCACAAAAGCAGATCCACATGAAGACATATTGTAATTAAGATGTCTAAATTTTAAAAGGATCAAGACAAAAGAAGACAGTAACCTACCAGGGAAACCACATAAGGCTATCAACAGATTTTTCAGCAAAATCTTTGAAGGCCAGAAGGGAGTGGGACGAAATACTGAAAGTGAGTAAGAAAAAGATATTGCCAAGAATATTCTATCCAGTGAGGCTATCATTCAGAATAAAAGGAGAAAGAAACAGAAAAACAAAAATTAAAGCAGTTCATGGCCACTACACCAGACCTGCAAGAGACTGACTAGTAAGGAAAGACCAAAGTGACAGCAAGAAAGTAGGGAACACAGAAGTAATAAAAATATTTCTTTAAAACAACATCAACAACAACAACAACAACAAGGAATTCCCAAAACACAAGGATGTAAAATATCCAAATACCTAAATGTGGGGAGGAGAACAGTAAAAATGGGCTCAAACTTAAGCAAATTGTTTCCTAATATAGACTGCTACACGCAAAAGATATTATATGCAAACCTAAAGATAGCCAAAAATTTAAAACCACTAAAAGAAATGAAAGGAAGAAAAAGGAATGCAAATAGTTATCACTACAGAAAACCAGCATACATGAAAGAAAGAGGAGAAAGGACAAAGAAAAACTTCAGAAACAAGTAACAAAATGGCAATAATGCATACCTATCAATAATTACTTTGTTTGAATGCAAATGGACTAAACAAATAAAAAGAAATAGGGTGACAGAATGCATTAAAAAGAAAAAGAAAAAAAAAAAAAAGGACCCATCTGTATGCTGCCTATAAGAGACATTTCAGACCTAAAGTCACCTGAAGTTGAAAGTGAGGGGATGGAGAAACATTTATTATACAAATGGATGTCAAAAGAAAGCTGGAATAGACAACTTGTATCAGACAAAACAGATTTTAAAACAAGGACTATAACAAGAGACAAAGATACTATATAATAATAAAGGGGATTATCCAACAAAAGGACAGAACTGTAAATATTTACACACTGAACATGGGAGTACCCAAATATATAAAACTTAATAGCATAAATGAACTAATCAACAGTCATACAATAATAGTAGGGGACTTTAATACCCCACTTACATCAATGGAAAGATTGGTCACAAAATCTACAAGGAAACAATGGCTTTGAAGGACACACTGGAACAGATGGATTTACAAATATATTCAGGGCATTTCATCCTAAATAGCAGAATACACATCCTATTCAGGTACACAGGGAACAGATCACATATTAGGCCACAAAAGAAGTCTCAACAAATTCAAAAAGACTGAAGTTTTACAATGCATCTTTTCGGACCACAACACTATGAAACTGGAAATCAAGCACAAGAAAAAAAGTCCACAAAGAGCACAAATACATGGAGGATAAAAACATGCTACTAAATAATGAATGGGTCAACCAAAAAAAAAAAAAAAAAAAAAAAATCAAAGAAGAAATCCAAAGATACATAGAAGCAAATGAAAATGAAAACACAACAGTCCAAAACTTTTAGGATAGAGCAAAAGCAGTTCTAAGAGTGAAGGTTATAAAGACAGAGCTGTAAGACCTGAAACCATAAAATTCCTGCAAGACAGTACAGATAGTAATGTCACTGATACAGGTCATAGCAACATTTTTCTAGACACATCTCTCAAGGCAGGGGAAACAGAAGCAAAAATAAACATTTGGGACTGCATGAAAATAAAAAGCTTCCACACAGCAAAGGATCAATCAACAACACTAAAAAGCCTACAGACTGGGAGAAGATATTTGTACCTGACATATCTGATAAAGGATTAGTATCCAAAACATATAAAAAACTAATAAAACTCAACATCCCAAACCCAAAAAATCCAATTAAAAATGAGCAGAAGACATGAAGAGATATTTTCCAAATAAGAAATACAGATAGCCAATAGACAAATGAAAAAAAGCTCGACATACTCTGCAGGGAAAGGCAAATCAAAACTACGAGGTATCACCCATATCTGTCAGAATGGCTAAAATGAAAAACATAAGAGACAAGTGTGGCAGAGGATGTAAAGAAACAGGAACTCTTTTTGCACTGTTGGTGGGAATGCAGACTAGTGCAACCCCTGTGGAAAACAGGATGGAGTTTCCTCAAAAGGTTAAAAATGAAACCATCCTATGATCTATCAATCACACCACTGGATATTTACACAAAAAATACAAAAACATTAATTCAAAGGGATACATGCACCCTTATGTCTACTGCAGCATTATTTACAATATCCAAATTATGGAACCAGCCCACTTGTCCATCAACTGAAGAATGGCTAAAGAAGAGGTGGTGTACGTATGGAATATTATTCAGCTATAAGAAAGAAGGAAATCTTGCCATTTGCAAAGACATGGATAGAACTAGGAAATATAAAGCTAAGTGAAGTAAGTCAGAAGGGCGCCTGGGTGGCTCAGTGGGTTAAAGCCTCTGCCTTCAGCTCAGGTCATGATCCCAGGATCCTGGGATCAAGCCCTGCATCAGGCTCTCTGCTCAGCAGCGAGCTTGCTTCCCTTCCTCTCTCTCTGCCTGCTTGTGATCTCTGTCTTTCAAATAAATAAATAAAATATTAAAAAAAAAAAGTCAGAGAAATACCATATACTTTCACTCATATGTGGAATTTTAGAAACAAAGGAGAGAAAGAGATAAGCTGAGAAAGACTCTAAACTACATCAAACAAACTGATGGTTACCAGAGAGGGTTGGTTGGTAAGGTGACGGGTGAAATGCATTACAGGGATTAAGGATTAAGTACTTGTTGGGATGAGCACCAGGTATTGCATGAAATTATTGAATCAATAAATTGTACACCTGAAACTAATATATCATTGTATTTTAGCTATACTGGAATTAAAATTTAATATAAATAAATAAATTTTAATAAAAAAAAAATAAAAATCAATAAATTCAATTTAACTAACATATAATGTATTATTAGTTTCAGGGGTAGAATTTAGTGATTCACCAGTTGCATATAACACCCAGTGCTCATTCCATCAAGTGCCTCCTTAATGCCCATCACCCGGTTATCCCAACAACTCCACTTCTCCTCCAACAAACCCCATTTTTTCCTAGGGTTAAGTCTCTTATGGTTTGCTTTCCTCTAGTTCCCCTATTTTTCCTTCCCTTATGTTCATTGGTTCATTTCTTAAATTCCACGAATGAAATCATAATTTTCGTCTTTCTCTGACTTATTTTGCTCTACATAATACCTTCTAGTTTTACATCATTGCAAATGGCAAGATTTCATTCTTTTTGGTGGCTGAATATGTGTGTGTGTGTGCGCGCACGTACATACATATATAGCATATCTTTATCCATTCATCTGTCAATGGACATCTGGGGTCTTTCCATAGTTTGGCTATTGTGGACATTGCAGCTATAAACATTGGGGTACATGTGCCCCTTCAGATCACTATGTATCTTTGAGGTAAATAACCCAGTAGTGCAATTGCTGGGTCATCAGGTAGCTCTATTTTTAAATTTTTGAGGAACCTCCATGCTGTTTTCCAGAGTGGTTGCACCAGCTTGCAATCCCACCAACAGTGTAGGAGGGTTCCCCTTTCTCCACATCCTTGCCAGCATCTGTCATTTCCTGACTTGTTCATTTTAGCCATTCTGACTGGTGTGAGGTGGTATCTCACTTAGTTTTGATTTTATTGCCCTGATGCTAAGTGATGTTGAGAATTTTTTTTCATGTGTCTCTTGTCCATTTGTGTGTCCTCTTTGGAGAAATGTCTGTTCATTTCTTCTGCCTGCTTCTTGACTGGATTTTTTTGTTGAGTTTAGTAAGTTCTTTATAGATTTTTGGATACTAGCCCTTTATCTGATAAGACATTTGCAAATATTTTCCCCCATTCTGTAGGTTGCCTTTTAATTTTGTTGACTGTTTCCTTTGCTGTACAAAAGCTTTTTATCTTGAAGTCCCAATAGTTCATTTTTGCTTTTGTTTCCCTTGCCTTTGGAGATGTGTCTTGGAAGTTGTTGCTGTGGCCGAGGTCAAAGAGGTTGCTGCCTGTGTTTTCCTCTAGGATTCTGATGGAGTCCTGTCACATATTTAGGTCTTTCATCCATTTTGAGTTTATTTTAGTGTACAGTAGAAGAAAGTTCCAGTTCCCTCTTACTTTTAATACATTTAGTACTGAGTATTAATCTTGTCTTCTAGGCTTTTCCTTTTGTTGCTGTCTCATATCTTGTCTATCTTTCTAGTTATTTATTTTTACCTTTTTTCATCATTTAGGTTTAAGCCCAAAAAACCCACAACCAACCCTAAAAATAAAAAGTCAACTCCATAAATCTTTCCAGAAAATAGTTCTTAAGCATATCAGTTTACTAGAGATTTAAATATCTCTAATTTATCTCTATTTAAATATCTCTAGTAAACTGATATGCTTAAGAACTGTTTTCTGATTCTCCTTTTACAATCTTACCTATCTCCTAGAACTACTGAACCATTCAATAAACTAATGATATGGTTCCTGGCATATCCTAAGTTCTGAGTAACATACAGTGGAAAGAATATTTAGTAGCGGTTCAACATTAGCTCTGAAGTCCAACCCTGAGTTAAAATACTAGTTCTAACATTGTTTGCTATTAAATGAATTACTAAATTACTTCTAATTTCAATTTCATTCCCTAAAAGAATGGAAAAAGTAACAAAACTACCATTATGGAAGAGTTGTAAGGAATGAACAAGGTAAAAAAAAGCAAATATGTATAGCACCTGACATAAAAATAGGTAATGTTTAATTCATTCTATTCTTTGCAAATAAAAAAGCAACCTACCTCCACTCAATGTCCCATGAGGATCAAATATATCACCTCCGAGAGTTACAGTTCTAGTCATTATCCTTTTATCAAAGGCCACTTTTTTTGCATTATCCATATTATTACAAACAAACGTTGTTCCAAAGACAAATTCCATTGCTTTTTGAAGTTCTGGCTTGTATTCAACCAGGGAAAGAGCCACATGAACATTGTTAGGACCAACCTGTAGAAAACAACAGATATGTCACAGTACATACTACCCCTTTCCTTTCAAATATTATTTTACAAAACAGAATCAGTATACTAGAAATTTAAGTACTATTCACTAAGCACTACAGATTCTTCTGAACTTTCTAAAATACTATGGGAAACTGAAGAGTTTTAGAAAAAAATTGAAGTTTAAACATTGAAACTTCTATGGCTAAGTAAAATATTTAAAGCACCAGGCATTAGGACAGTGTCTGTTAAGCAGGAGCCACTACCAAGTTTCTAAATCCAAAATGGACTATTTGGATACATTCTCTTAGTTAAAATATAGCAGTTGCTAGATCAACACAATTATATAAAATGTTTTATTTCAAGTATTAACTTATTTATTCTATAGTGAATACTTTTTCACTCAAAAATTAAACATGCTAGAGCAGCCACCTGTCACAGAAAAACACAACTAACAACTGTAAGGGCAAAAAAAATTTTAAATCCCTCAGTGTTTTATTTTGATCCAACTGCCTCTTCTCAACCTTTGTTGATGTGTACTTCTGCTCGTCTTTTTAAAACAACTAAGCATACTTTAAGGAGCTTAGTAGCAGCAAGAGAAATCAAAATGAAAGCAGCTCTGTGTAACAAATGTTCAGCATTGCCCTATAACACAGCAGCAGCCATTAAAAAGGTTTGGCTAAGGGACCTGGGTAGAAGTATTTTTGCTGCTACCTGAAACCATAATTTACTTCTTGCACTAGGACTTGTCTAAAAGCTGAAGTAACTTCCAAAACCTTCCAGACCCAATGGTGATTTTTCAAAGTAAACAAAGCACTAACCAGAAACATCATCTTTCAATTACTCCGCACTCTTCCTTCTGCTGAGAGTATAGAGGTCAATACAACTGCATTTTGAAATAATTCATTAAAGACTTCTCAATATCAGCAAGTACGCTAAGTATCCATTTCATAGCTTAATTATATATTCATTTCTAGGTTTCATAGAGCTGTCCTTTCAACTGATACACTTGGAATGCCTGCTCAATAACAAACTGGTGATACTGCTGAACATTAGGGTTGGCTTCAAGCTATTATCCAATGTTACACGACTATAATTGGCCTTTTAAATGTATGCCTTGTATTCCTTTGGGGTTTGTTTTTATTTTTATTTATTTTTTAAAGATTTTATTTATTCATTTGACAGACAGATCACAAGTAGGCAGAGAGGCAGACAGAGAGAGAGGAGGAAGCAAGTTCCCCGCAGAGAGCCCGATGTGGGGCTCGATCCCAGGACCCTGAGACCATGACCTGAGCCGAAGGCAGTGGCTTAACCCACTGAGCCACCCAGGTGCCCCTGTTTTTTATTTTTTTACTAATAGTTATATCACTTTAGATCCACCTCAGCAGCGGAATGGGTATCCTGGCCCCTGCTTTTTATATTCAGAGGTTGGAAGGCAACCTAGAGAAACTAATAGAGAAGCATCTCTTTAAGACTGATAGATAACTCCCATAACAGTTGTCCCTGTGGGCAGTGTAACAGTATCTGGCATGAAAAAAAAACCTAAAGAAATCTGGTATTTATAAGCTCTGTAATTCTAGTAATTCAGAGATTGGAAATTTCCTACTAGCATATGATAATCATATGACCTGACTGAAGGTTTAAAGACATTTTAACATTACGACTTTGAAATACCAAAGGTAGTTTTAGTTTTGCACCATTTCTATTCTCCTTCCACCTGTTTTCATAAAAACCAACTTTTTTTTGTAGCTTAAATGTGTAACAAAATTTTGTGGTTCTCTATATGATTATGTCCCCCAAGTTAATGTCCTCTAACTAAAACAAAGCAAAACAAAACAAAACAAACAAACAAGTAAGGTGTAGATAAATCATATAAAGATGACTTACAAGATTCTGAGCGACCCTCAGAGTTTCTGGAGCAATACATCTGGCTGAAATTTTATTGAGTGGAATTATAGTGTATCGACGTTTCAATTCCCCCTTTTCTAGTAACTTTTTTCCAGTAACCTAAAAAATTGTGCATTTGAAATAAGTAAATAAAGTATTAATGACAGAAAACATTCAGAGGTAAAGAGTACAACTTTAGGAATCCACAACTGTTTGCCTACTATCCTGAACAATGGAAAGTCTAAAACTTGATAATATGCATTCTGGATTCCTGAGTTAGCACAAGACTTCTTTGGGAATACAGTTAATCAAATATGATATAATCAATAATATAATAAAAAGTCATTAACTGAAGAGCTATACCTGTGATGATAAGCAACTTTAGGAATAGCTTAAAACATCAAGAAAGTACTCAATTCTAGCAGCTCATTGTTTTTCCAGCTAAGGAGGAATTATAAACTTTAATTAGAATTAATTTACCTCTGTGTCTACTACAACATTGTAGAGCCGTTCCCCGGCCACCAATTCTAAAGCTGTGGTTGCAGAAGTATCTTTCACACTAATCAGAGAAGCTACAAGTCCTTTCACGCAATTTCTATTCCAGTTCTTCTCTGGATCCCTAAAATAGAACAGGTGATAAAAATTAATCTGAAACAATAAAACAGAATAAGTTGTATTTTAATTTTACTAGTCCACAGCTCTTCCTACCAACACATTAAAAGAGAAACATATACACTTTTAAGAAAAACAAAAATTTAATGTTCAGATGATTACCCAACTATTAAGTCAATCAAAAGATCTTTCAGTATGTGTTATTTTCAGTGAAACAAAAATAACTTTGACATTATAATTTTTTTTAAAAAGATTTATTTCAGAGAGAAGGAAAGGGAACACAAACAGGGTAACAGGGTAAGAATCAGGGAGACAGAAGTAGAGGGGAAGGAGACTCCCTGTTGACTGCAGAGTCCCACAAAGGACTCAATCTCAGAAGCCCAAGATCATGACCTGAGCTGAAACCAAGAGTCAGACCCTCAACCAACTGAGCCACCCAGGTACCCCTGAGGCTATAATCTTTAATACATATATTACTCTAAGTATTCCATGAAAAAAAAAACAAACATCTGTAAATTATAAAATGTTAATGTAGATATTTAAAGAAACTTTGGACTGAGATTTAATTTCCCTCATTTTGGTTTTAAGAATTCCCACTGCCAACACTTGAAACATTTCAATAAACATTTAAGAAAAAATATGCCAATTAAGGAAAAGCAGCTGACAATATTTTTCATACAAAAATCTTAAATTTTCAGATTGTCTTCCAGCTTAAATGAAAATGTATCCTGGTTAACATTTCAGTAAGTGTTCAGGGGAAAAAATACCAATTAAGGAAAAGTAGCTTATAATACTTTTCATACAGAAATCTTGATGTTAATGAAATTTTCAGACTGTCTTCCAGCTTAAATAAGAATGTATCTTGGCGGGACGCCTGGGTGGCTCAGTTGGTTAAGCGGCTGCCTTCGGCTCGGGTCGTGATCCCAGCATCCTGGGATCCAGTCCCACATCCGGCTCCTTGCTCGGCAGGGAGCCTGCTTCTCCCTCTGCCTCTGCCTGCCACTCTGTCTGCCTGTGTTCGTTCGCTCTCTCTTCCTCTCTGACAAATAAATAAATAAAATCTTTAAAAAAAAAAAAAAAAAAAAGAATGTATCTTGGCTATTACCATGTTAAAATTTAAGGTTTAAATCTCTTACCTGTAGGCAAATTGAATATTAGGAAATCTGGCTAAGAGAGCTTCATATGTTTCTTTCAATCTACTGATATCACGAGATAGCTGCCTGCGCTTTTCCAGAAGTCCTTCCTCCTTGTTTTCTGAATAGTAAATCACAGGTAAATTGAAAAAGAGTTTTAAAAATGCAAATATTCTACAGTTTTAAAGAAGTTATCAGTAACCTCTATTTCCAAAGCATTCCTAGAAGCAAAACAAATTTATGGTAGTAAATAAAAAGCATACTTAACATGAAAGATCAAGTAGACACTATTACCAAATAACAAATTTCCATTCCAAAAACAATATATGAATTGAATAACTATGAATGTGGAAATAAATATACAAAGGACATTTTGGGAGTTTAAGTGGCACTTTGGTGACCAAAGCAGGAAATTGTCAATAGTGAGTTTTCAAAAATTCAAAGAGCTGGGACATGGGAAAGTTGGAGAATCTTAACCTCACTATGTACCATGGATTCAACCAGATAACACCTACATCAGTGTAAATAACCCAGAAAACGGCCCAAAGATTGGCAGAACACTCTCCATAGCTAAATGTAGAGAAGGGACTACATCAAAGAGGGTAGGAAGGACAAAGATAAGAGTCACGAGCCAAGCAGACCTGTGGGATTGTGAATGGGAGGGAGGGACACCAAGGACACAGATAGGAGAGAGAAATGGACTGTAGTCACACCAAGCACTCCAAACACAGGAAACTGCAAGGGGAAGACAAATCCCCATTGAGGAGCACCTGTGTGGCTCTCAGTCAGTTAAGTGTCTGCCTTTGGCTCAGGTCATGATCCCAGGGTCCTGGGACTGAGCTCCACATTGGGCTAACAGCTCAGTGGAGAGTTTGCTTCTCCCACTGCCTTCTTGTGCTCTCTCTTGCACATGTTCTTGCTCTCAAATAAATAAATCACATCTTAAAAAACAAACAAAAAATTTGCCTTAAAAACCAGAGGGGCAAACAAAACAAAAACAAAAACCAGGGCATAATTTTGCACATTCTTATGATCTGCAGGGCCTAAAACCTGGAACTTTAAAACTCAGCAGGTACAGCTCTAAGAGAGCCAAGAGGGTGAGAGCAAACAGACTCCCAGTCCTTAAAGAGATAGAATGACAAAGAGCCCCACAGAGACACAGCATAAAAGCAGCAGTTTGAAAAACTACCTGGAGTATTCTGGTGGGAGATTTGTTTACAAATTTCAGAGCATGTGCTAGAGGGGTAGGGATCCTTGGGAGACTTCTCTGGGAACTAAAAAGAGCTGGCAGGGACTATTTCCCTCCTCTGCCCTCATCCTAGACACACAGACAATTGCAGGAACCCGCACAGCTCTCCACCTAGCCTGCTAGCAGTGTATCTCACCCAAGTTCTGCAGACATGTCCCTTCCCACAACAGACCTGTACAAACCTTGATAAAACTGCTGCCCAACTCTGCTTTCTCCTGTGGACCTGCCCCCTCCAAGACGCCCTGAGTCAGAGCCTATCCAAAGCAGTACCACCAGCCAGGCAGGGTACAAGCAGCCCCGACAGGGGCCAGCACCACTCTAAAATAAACTCCCTACACTGCAGAGAGGGATAACTATATATACCAGTAGATAATTATATATACCAGTTCCATTGTGGCCTTAGCAGTAGACCGGGGTCAGATCTCTGGTCTGACTGTAAGCCTCACCTACCAAGGAGTTTCTCAAGGGTAAACAATAAGCAGTTCTGTGCTACCACAGCTCCGGCAAACACCTGGTCTGATTCAACTCAAGCCCAAGGCAGCCCCAGACTAGCCCACACACAATACAAGGTCCAAACCCTGTCCATGACCAGCAAAGAGAGACAATCCAGATGAAGGCAATCCAGATGAAGGCCAGACTGAAGGCAAAAGCGGCTTAGCCACAACAGTAGGGACATGCATCACTTAGGAGATATCACAAAAGCATCAGGCTCTGGTGAACAGGGGACATTGCACTGCAGGGCACTAAAGGATCTCTTCAATAAAATCATTACTTTGAAGAGCAGGAGACGCAGCTAATGTTCGTAACACACAGAGAAAGACACAAAGAGACACAATGAGGAGACACAGGGATATATCCCAAAGGAAAGAGGACAAAATCATAGCAAGAGAGCTAAATGAAACAGAGAGGAGTAAGAGGCCTGATAAAAAGTTTAAAAGTAATGATCATAAAGATACTCACTGGACTTAGAAAAAAGTGAACTTCAGTAAGACCCTTAACAAAGAGACAGAAAACAAAGAACCAATCAGAGATGAATAACTCAATAACTAAAACTAAAAAATACACAAAATGGAACATATAGTAGACTAGAAGAAGCAGAAGAATAGATCCCCAATCTGGAGGACAGTAACAGAAGGCAATCAAGCTGTAAGGTGATAGAAAAAATAAAAAATGAGAACAGACTTAGGGAACTCAGCAACAGTATTAACTTTCCCATTCCAGAAGAAGAAGAGAGAGAAAAGGGGGCAGAAAATGAGAGTAATAGCTGAAAACTTCTTGAATCTAGGGAAGGAAACAAATCTTAGTCCAGGAGTGAAAGAGAACCCCAACAAAATCAACGAAAGGGGGTCCAAACCAAAACACATAGTAATTAAAACAGCAAAAAGTACTGATAAAGAGAATTTTAAAAGCATCAAGAGAAAATAGTTACAATGTCAGTTGATTTTTCCGTGCAAACCTTGTAAGCCAGGAGGGAGGGGAGAAAAAAAAACAAAACTCAAAAACCTGTAATGTATGCTATATTCAAGTGCTGAAAGAAAAAAAAACCTGTAGCCAAGAGTATTCTATCCAGCAAGGCCATGATTCTTTTCAAGTACACACAGAACATTTTAAAGAATAAGAATAGTTCACATATTAGGCCACAAAAGAAGTCTCAACAAATTCATACCCTGTGTCTTTTCTAACCACAATATTAAGAAACTAGAAATCAGCCACAAGAAAAAGTCTGCAAAGAGCATAAACAGATGAAGGATGGACATTGGGGAGGGTATGTGCTATGGTGAGTGCTGTGAATTGTGTAAGACTGATGATTCACAGACCTGTACCCCTGAAACAAATAATACATTATATGTTAGTGTAAAAAAAAAAAAAAAATGCTACTGGGGCACCTGGGTGGCTCAGTCATTAAAGCGTCTGCCTTCAGCTCAGGTCATGGTCCCAGGGTCCTGGGATCGAGCCCCATATCGGGCTCCCTGCTCAGTGGGAAGCCTGCTTTCCCTCTCCTAGTCCCCCTGCTTGTGTTCCCTCTCTTGCTGTCTCTCTGTCAAATAAATAAATAAAATCTTCAAGAAAAAAAAAATGCTACTAAGGAATGAATGGGTCAACCCAGAAAGAAAAAAAGGGAAATAAATACATGGAGACAAATGAAAATGAAAACATAATGCTGCAGCAAGCTGTTCTAAAAGGGAAGTTTATAGTAATACAGGCCTACCTCAAAAAGCAAGAAATAACTCAAACATCCTAACATTATACCTAAAGAAGCTAGAAAAAGAAAAACCAAAACCCCAGCAGAAAGAAATAATATAGATTAGAATAGAAACAAATGAAACAGAAACTAAAAGGATAGAACAAATATAAAAGAAACCAGGAGTTGGTTTTTCGAAAAGATCAACAAAGTTGATAAACCTTTAGCCAGACTCAGTAAGAAAATAAAGAGGATTCAAATAAATGAAATCAGAAATGAGAATAACAACCAATACCACAGAAATACAAACAACTGTAAGAATATTATAAAGAGATATATACCAACAAGGTGCACAACCTAGAATGGATAAATTCCTAGAAACATATAACCTAACAAAAATATATTTCTTCCTGTTTCAGTTTAACAAACTGACTACCAGAAACGAAATTCAATCAGTAATATAAAGTCAAAAAAGCCAAAGTCCAAGACCAGACGGTTTCACAGCCAAATTCTACTAAACATTAAAAGAACAGTTAATACCTATTCTTCTCTAACTATTCCAAAAAAATAGAAAGGAAGGAGAACTTCCAAATTCATTCTATGAAGCCAGCACTACACTGATATTAGAAAACCAAATCCAACAATACATTAAAAGAAATCATTCACCACACACCACAATCAAGTGTGACTTACTCCTGGGTTGCAAAGGTGGTTAAATATTCGCAAATCAGTCAATGTGATATATCACATTAACAAAGTAAGGGATAAAAAACACACAATCATTTCAATAGACGGAAAAAAAGCATTTGATAAAGTACAACACCCATTCATGATAAAAGCCCTCAACATACTAGGTTTAGAGGATATATATCTTAACTTAATAAAGGCCCTATATGAATAATCCACAGCTAACAACATACTCAATGGGGAAAAACAGAGCTTTTCCCCTACGATCAGAAACAAGACAAGGATGTTCACTCTCACTAGCTGTATCCAACATGATACTAAAGTCCTAGCCACAGCAATCAGCCAACAAAAAAATTAAAGGCATCCAGATTGGTAAGGAGGAAGAAAACTTTCACGATTTCCAGATGACATGACATATGTAGAAAAGTCAAAAGATCCACCAAAAACCTGCTAGAACTGATAAATGAATTCAGTATAGGTGCAGGATACAAAATCAACATACAGAAATCTGTTGCTTTCTATATACCAATACTCAAACAGCAGAAAGATCTATACACTAATGATGAAACAGAAGAAAAATTAAGAAACTACTCCTACTTAAAATTGCAGAAAAATAATAAAATACCTTAACCAAGGGGATAAGACACTTATACTCTGAAAACTATAAAACACTGATGAATAAAATCATAGGCAACATAAATAAATGGAAATAAAATAAATATTCATGGACTGGAAAGACAAATAGTGTTAAACTCTCCATACTACCTAAAGCAATCTACAGATTTAATGCAATCTCTATCAAAATACCAGTATTATTTTTCACAGAACTAAAACAAACAATCCCAAAATTTGCATGGAACCACAAAAGACCCTAAAGAGCCAAAGCAATCTTGAAAAAGAAGAACAAAGCTGGAGGTATCATAATCCTATATTTCAAGATACATTATAAAGTTACAGTAACCAAAACAGTATGATACAGGCACAGAAGTAGACACATAGGTCAGTGGAACAGAGCACCCCAAAACAGACCTATGATTATACCGTCAATTAATCTTTCACCAAGCAGAAAGAATATACAATGGGAAAAAGTCTCTTCAACAAATGGTGTTGGGAAACTGGACGGCTCTATGCAAAAGAATGAAACTGGACACTTTCTTATACCATACACAAAAATAAACTCAAAATGAATTAAGGACCTAAACATGAAACTTGAAACCATAAAAATCCTAGAAGAATGCACAGGCAATAATTTCTCTGACATCAGCTATACCAACATTTTTCTAGATACATCTGAGGCATGGGAGGCAAAAGCAGAAATAAACTATTGGGACTACGTCAAAATAAAAAGCTTCTGCACAGCAAAGGAAACAATCAACAAAATTAAGACAACCTATAGAATGGAAGAAGATATTTGCAAACGACATATTCATTAAGGGTTAGTATCCAAAATACACAAAGAACTTAAAACAACTGAACACTAAAAAGAAACAAATAATCCAATTAAAAATGGGCAAAAGACATGAACAGACATTTCTGCAAAAACAGATGGCCAAGAGACACATGAAAAGATGCTCAACATCACTAATCACTAGGGAAATGCAAATCCAGACCACAGTAAGATATTACTTCACACCTGTCAGAAGAGCTATAATCAAAAACACAAGAGAGAACAAGTGTTGGCAAGGGTGTGAAGAAAAAGGAACCCTTGTGCACTGTTGGTGGGAAGGCAAACTAGGGTAGCCACCATGGAAAACAGTATGGAGGTTCCTCAAATAATTGAAAATATGATTACCATATAATCCAGTAATTCCAATACTGGGTATTTACCCAAGAAAATGAAAACACTAATCTGAAAAAATACACACCCCTATGTTTATTGCAGTATTATTTGCAATAGCCAAATTATGAAAGCAGCCCATGTGTCTATCAATAGATGAATGGATAAAGATGTGGTATAGATATACAATGGAATATTACTCAGCCACAAAAAAAGAATGAAATCTTGCCTCTGCAATACAGATGGATCTAGTAAGTATACTTAGATGGATCTAAGTACAGTAAGTCAGTCAGAAAAAGACAATTACCACATGATTTCAGTCATGTGGAATTTACGAAACAAAAGCAAATAAGGAAAAAAACTGAAAAACCACTCTTAAACTATAGTTAACAAATTGATGGGCGAGGTGGTAGGGGGATGGGTGAAATGAAACAGGTAAAGTAGATTAAAAGTATACTTATCATGACAAGCAAAGAGTAATGTATACAATTGCTGCTGAGTCACTATACTGTACACCTGAAACTAAAATAACACTGTGTCTTAACTATACTGGAATTAAAACAAAAACAAGAAACAATACGTTTTATACTTAGCTGACACTTAAACAATGGAGTGGCTGGCAGGAGTGGATGGGGGGAGGTTGGGGCACTGACACCCCTGCCCCACAGTTCTAAATCCATGATTAACATTTGTTTTTGTTTGCTTGTTTTAAAGTAACCTCCATGCCCAGTATAGGGTCTGAACTCAAGACCCTGAGATCAAGAATTTTATGCTCTACCCCCTGAAGCAGACACCCCTAAATCTGTGTTTAACTTCTGACCCTCAAACTTAATAGCCAAATGCTGACAAGAAGCTTTACGGAGAAGATAAATGGTTAACACATATTTCATATTTTGTATGTTTTATGTATTATACACTGTGTTCTTACAATTAAGTAAGTTAAAATTGTGAGGAAAATATATTTATAGTACTAAATTGTTTTTATCAAAAACAAAAAGAGCCTCAAGTAAGTAGACCCATACAGTTCAAGCTTATGTTCAGGGATCAACTATATTTATAAAGATTTCTTACACAAACACCCATTAACAGAGTAAAAAAAACAAAATTTCCTATTTGCTATTTCCTTAATTTAGTTTCTATCATCAAGTGTTTAAATGCAAACCTTCATAATTTAGCTTTTTCATTTCAGCTTCAAGTTTTTCTTTAAGTTTCTTCACAGCCTCTAAAGCTTCTTGATCCTTCCTGTAGCCACTATCCATCTTCTTAACTTCAGCCTGTTTAGTCTTTAATTCTTGCTGGGCATGTTTCAACTTCATCTGAGCCTGTTATTGAAAATTTAATAGACTATGTGCTAATGATTAAATGGCCATAGATGCAGATTGGTTTAAGAAACATCAGCCTTGAAAATATAACTGTTAGGTCACTTGCAATAATATCTCAAGAGATGAATCATTTCCCAGTATTTTCTCAGAAAACTATTCAGAGTCTAAACAAATATATGCTTAACATAAATCAAGTAATTTATAACTTAAGTCCATATTTTTAATACTTAAATGATATTACTGAGTTCAAAAACTGTATCAAAGAATAACTCATTAGATGGTTAAATTAAAAACACAATAGAAAGCTAATAATCAGAACTCTAGTTTCTCTTCCTTTCCATTTAGGTATGTGTATTTATATTTGTGTATTTTTCAGTGTTGTTCAATTAACAGTAGAGAAACTGTACTGAGCACTAAGAAAATTACACTGGAATGGGAAACTAAACTGACACAGGAAATTTCAATGCTAGGAGTCGGATATTCAATGCTATTTTATATAATTGAGTACACTGTTCCTTAAAAGCATGAACCAGTATGCTTGCTAAGTAAGATCTAGCTGGGTATTACCTTCATCTAAAACTGAATAATGGTGGACTTTTCCCAATATATAATAAGTTAGCAGGAAAACTGAGAGGACCTGAAAGTTTTTCTGCTACTGATTTCTTACAGATTTTTTCGTGACCATCATCTTTGAATGAAGTTGCAAACATGTAAGAGAAAATGCTGAACAGGATTAATACCAACAGACACAACCATCTGCATATATTTTTAAAGGAGTTCTCTTTTTAAAAAATTTTAAAATGGGTGGAAAAATAAATATATTTCTTTCTGCTTTCAAAACTCTTGCGTCCATAGGACTTTAAAAGCTGCACACTAAACAAATTTGAAAGCCCTGACTGACAAGCCTTGAAGATTATGAAATTGTGTAGGGAAATGGAAGACTAGAATGGGGGTTAGGAGGAAGGTAGAGGTACTTCCAAGGACTAAAGGTAAGGACTAAGTGTGGTGGGCAAAGAAATGGACAGGATGTTCACTTTGCTGTTAAAGCTTAAGACTGCAACCTTATGTTGCCAATAAAAAAAAAAAAAAAGAAATTAGCCTCAAATATTGCATACAATACTACAAATAAAGCATTTATTGCATTTACAATTTCAGTTAACTTATGAAGTTATTTAATGTTTTATAGCATCTTAAACTATTGTCATTAATATTTAGCAGCTAACATATTTGAATTTCAGTGTATTTATTAGGCGCTATAGAGTGGCAGAATAACAAATTCCTTCTCAGTGATCTGATGACTGTCAATGTTTTATAATAACTGCCAAAGTATAATGTGAAGCAGCTTCTCCCCAAAAAAAAAAAAAAAAGAAAGAAAACAGTCAAACAATAGTTAACATCTGTATTTACCTGTTTGGCTTCTGTCTGAGCTTTACTTATGTCATTTTTACAAGCCATCATTTGACCAGCCAGAGTTGCTTCTGCTCCGTCTTCATTACTCGACAGTCCAGCGGATACGGCATTGAAATGCTGCTGTGCAGCAGCCAAAGCTTCAGCATCTTTATTACTTGCTTCTTGAAGTGCGTTCAGCCCATCTGTTATCTTTTTAACCTCTTTTTCCTTTGCTGCTAAAGTTCTAGAATCCTTCAAGAAGAGTTTCAGATAGGAAAAATATCATTTGTTAGGAAAGACTCATTTTTTTTTTGTATGTGCCTATAACTTTGTCATCAAATTTCATAGCATTTTGAAGTAGGCATGGTTAAAAGGAAAATAATTTAACGATCATAACTTTAAGATTTTATTTTTTTATTTGACAGAGATCACAAGTAGGCAGAGAGGCAGGCGGGGGGGGGGGGGGGGGGAGGCTTCCCGCTAAGCAGAAAGCCCAATGCGGGGCTCAATCCCCGGAACCTGGAATCATGAACTGAGCCAGAGACCAAGGCTTTAACCCACTGAGCTACCCAGGCACCCCTAACCATCATAACTTTAAATACTTTATTTCCATTTTGAATTCACCCTGTTTTTAAGATAAATGTCCCCTTATACTACAAGAAATACTTTCATTACATGTTATACTCTAGAAATTAGCTAAATTATAGTGTAAACCAACCATCTGAAGAAACTAAAAATCACTTTCTAGAGCTTTAAAATTGAAGCAATAACCATTCTACTCTAAGCTTCCAAGTAGAGGTTGTAGGATTAAGAGCATGTACATGAAAATTTATAAACCATCAAAGGCCATAAAATTTAAATATTAAATACTTGTGGGGACAGCATTACTAATACTTAACATCTTTAAAGTTATATGCACTAGAACACCATTATACACTGAGAATCCAGCACAGGAAAAAAAAAAAAAAATCTAGCTATATTATTCACATGAAAGTGACCAGAAATTTTGGCCTGTTTACCTCATGATTCACTAAGTATTTATTAGATGTTTACCACATACCATGCATTGTTCTAGACATTAAAGATAGGCTCCTCAGGGATTCTATACAGTGGAAGACACAGTAAAAAGTAAAGCAAGGTAAAGGGAGAGAAAGTGATGGGAGGGGCACCTGGGTGGCTCAGTGGGTTAAAGCTCAGGTCATCATCCCAGGGTCCTGGGATCGAGCCCCACATCGGGCTCTCTGCTCAGAGGGGAGCCTGCCCCACCCCCCCCCACCCCCCGCCTGCCTCTCTGTTTACTTGTGATCTCTGTCAAATAAATAAATAAAATCTTAAAAAAGTGATGGGAACTACTATTTTAAGAACAATAAGGGAAGGCCTTTTTTATGACATTTTGAGCAGAAACCTACATGAAATAAAAGGAATGATCAGGCTGATACTAGGGGGACACATACTAGGCAAACTGCAGAATATGCTTGGGTGTTTGAGGAACTGTGGTTGGAGCGCAGTGCGCAAGTGGAAAGGAGCCAGGAATCCTATGAGGTAGGGTCTTGTAGACCATGGTAAAGGCACAATTTAATTACACATGTGACTTTGGAACCATTAAAGGATTTTAAGCTCAAGAATGATGTGATCCAATTTTAGCTTCTGTAAAGAGCAGACTGTAGAGCAGCAAGAGTAAAAGCAGGGCAACTAATAAGGACACTATTACAGCATCCCTCATGGGCAGTGATGGCCTGCAGGTCAGCAGTGATGAGGTAATGAAAAGTGGCTGTATTCAAAACGTACTTTTAAAGTCAGAGAGTTTGCTGATGGATTAGATATGGAGAAAAATGGTGGAATGCAGGACTCAAGGATTTCTGGACTGAACAATTAATAGCAAGTTTAATAGCAGTGCCATTTTCTAACAGAGGTTTGGGTAGGTAGGGAAATTTTAAGAGTTCTATTTTGGATACATTAAGTTTTAGACTTTTTGTTAATCATCTATGTAAAAATGTCAATCCAATAGCTGGACAAATAAGGCAAGGAGTCAAGGTTAATTATAGACCTGAACATCACCCTGCAAATGGTATTTTAGGGCTACCAGGCTGAGTGGGATTACATAAGAAATGAGTGCATATAAAAGAAGTCTGAGCACTAGCCCTGGAGCATGACAAAATTTCATGTATTGATTTGTCTGTCTAGACTGGATTCAGTATTCCCATATTCAACTATCTAATCTCTATTTAGATGTCTAACAGGCACCTCAAACCTATTATGTTCACATTGTACTTGTTTCTATTCTCTACTAAGCTAATGGTAACAATATTTCCAATTGTCAAAGACAAAAATCCACTGCTATATTCCTAGCTCAACTATAGGAACTATACTAGGTCCAGAGCACACACTCAATAAATATGAATGTAACAGACAAATATTTACCCACCTCAATCATATTTTTTTCTAGTTCTTTGCGTTTGTTCTCTTCACTTGCCAGATTTTTCTTCTTGAGATCAAAGGCACTTTGAGATTTAGTGTTAACTCGCTGAGCTTCTGCAAGCACATCTTCTAAAGATCGAAGTATACCTCCAATTTCCTATAATCAAATGCACCCAATTCAAAGTACTTATAATTTACTCATGTCATCATTTTCTTATAGGACTTCTAGAAGATTTACTTTTTATCATATCAGCTTTTTTGTTATCATACATTAAAATTAACAAATCAATATGGAAGACTATGCCCAGTGAATATTGTTTATAATTTCTTCACAGTATATTATTTATTCTCACATATATGTCTGACCTTATCTTTTCTTTTTTCCAACTCCTCTATTTCATGACTAAGTGCTTTTATTTTTTTGTCATTCTCAGACAATTCTTCTTGAAGCTTTACAACTTTATCTTGCATTTCTTTTAATTCCTCAGCTGAGCGTTCTTTTGTATCTTCAGCCAGCAAAAACTGATAGGCAATATATAAACGACTCAAATGTTCTATTTCCCTCATTACTTTTTGGTACTCCAAGTAGGAAGATCTTTCCTGGAAAAGAAATCACCAGTGAAGTATAACTCAAACTTCGTATTTTTTAATAAAGACTCAAACTAAAGCAACATGTATAAAACTTCCGATCACATAATAGATTTTTGTCCTAGATTAGTGATCATGGATTACAGAAATTTCAACATTTTTCAGATAGCATTATACCATCTCCAGTGAATCTCATGTGGCTATTTATTCTAACATATAACCAGGCAGTTGAGATTAACAAAGAAATATAGACATAAGGTTCATAAACTGGGGATAGTAGGGTAGTCTATAAATATGACCTATAAAACCACAAATGATCCACTAATACATGTATTTTGTAGTAGTATTACCAAGATGCCTACCAACATCCAATCATGTAACTATTTACAAACATATGCTCACATTACTGAACTTGATTCCAATAATGACCTACTAGGGCAGACAGAATAATTAAAGTCTCGAACTTGCAGGTGAAGAAATGAATTTAGTGTGGTTAAATGAACTTCCAATGTTGTCAGGGACGCCTGGGTGGCTCAGTGGGTTAAGCCGCTGCCTTCAGCTCGGGTCATGATCCCGGCGTCCTGGGATCGAGTCCCGCATTGGGCTCTCTGCTCAGCAGGGAGCCTGCTTCTCCCCTCCTCTCTCTGCCTGCCTCTCTGCCAACTTGTGTGATCTCTGTCAAATAAATAAATAAAATCTTAAAAAAAAAAAAAAAAAAAGAAAGAACTTGGCAAAATCAGGTATAAAACCTAGGTTTAAACTCATGATCTAGTGTTTTCTACTAACCATACGTATAAACAGAATACCTTCGAGATCACTTCTCAGTTTTTCTAATAACATCCACACTACTATATGGATTCAGAAGACAACTTTGAGAAGTATCAAACTTTAATGAGCATTTAATGGATCCCTAAATGTGTAACTTTAAAATCAATTCACTCTAGGTGCATTTTTTTTTCACTGCAAGGTTGACGTCAGAAGCTATAAAGATTATAGAAAAAATCTGGACATGTTTCAGTACCCTTCACTTACCAATGGTCTTGACAGCAGTAATTGCAGTGATAGCCCCTATTATACTAGAAGTTATTCACTCTACCAGCAGGGTTACTAGGAATGTGTTATCCTCAAGAAAATGTTCCACTCAATTCTAATTATTCAGGAAAATCTAGACTTCTCTTCAACAAAGTATTACAATTTGGCATATCATTTTCTGAAACTATGAAGAACAATCTTCAAAATCATTATGATTAATAGATATGAAGAACATGTACTCTATGAGCAGAAAGCTGATTATTAAGTACCAACTCTTAACTCCTATCTATCTCACAGAAAAATTCCTGTGACGTGTATATATTTCATCTCTTTTTGTATGATCTTAAATACATCACCATTTTTGAGAGATTTTCTAGCTGGCTATTCTCTATTTAGTATATACCTCTTTTAGTTTTTGAATTGTTGGAGTAATCTCTTCTTCAAGTATCTGGAAAATAAAGGAAAATGAAATTTTTCAATATGTAAAGTACCATTAAAAAAACTGAAAAGAAACATGAAGTCTTAGGAAAACTGGGGAGGTGGAATTTCCTCTTTACAGCAGAGAAACCCTAAAATTACTCTCATCTTTAAAAACATTTTATGTAAATTTAATTACCGTCTTAATTTCTTTCAGCTTAGCTTCTTTTTTTTCTATAGTTTTCTGGGCAGCTATTTTTTTGTATTCATACATCCTGGTTCCAGCTGCTTCTTCTATCATGGACAAAATCTGGAAAGACAGAAACATTATATAAATGTTTTAAGAATCCAAGATAAAGAACTTCATTGGAGTTTACAAACAAAAAGTATATAATTTAAGGTCTTAACTTCACTAAGTATCTTACCAAATAATGTCCCAAATGGATTAGGGAAGTTAAGTACATAGAAAATACATGTATTACCCATAGCCCTAACATTCAAGAAATATTTCTCGCCTTTACTCCAATCCTGAAATCAAACTTCATGCTACACTGAGGTTGCAGAGTAAATCTCTTTTAAAATTGAAGCCAGGGGTATCTGGCCGGCTCAGTTGGCTGAGCATGTGACTCTTGATTCTTGGGGTTGTGGGTTTGAGCCCCACGTTGGGTATATAAATTACCTAAAAATAAAAATTTAAAAATAAAAAAATTGAGCCAGTAGTCCTCCCTCCTCTTTTCCTTCAAGTATAGGGGTGCCTGGGTGGCTGAGCTGCTAAGCATCTACCTTTGGCTCTGGTTGTGGTCCCAGGGTCCTGGGATCGAGCCCCAAATCAGGCTCCCTGCTCGGCAGGAAGCCTGCTTCTCCCTCTCACACTCCCCTTGTGTTCCCTCTCTCACTGTCTCTGTCAGATAAATAAAATCTTTAAAAAAATAATAAGTACAAAAAAAGTAAAGACTAACAACACTCAGTTGTCACTTTAGAAGTTTCTAATTAAAATTGTTCCAAGAGGGCGCCTGAGTGGCTCAGTGGGTTAAGCCTCTACCTTCGGCTCAGGTCATGATCTCAGGGTCCTGGGATCGAGTCCCGCATCGGGCCCTCTGCTTGGCAGGGAGCCTGCTTCCTCCTCTCTCTCTGCCTACATGTGATCTCTGTCAAATAATCTTTAAAAATAAAAAAATAGTAAAATTGTTCCAAGAGGTTTCAATCATTTTTTGCCAACAGGATGAAGCATGATATAACAAATGCATGCATTCCAACCATGGCACATGCTTTAAGAACTTCAGCAAGTAACTTAATTTTTTGTACCAGTTTCTTCATCCACAAGGTACTTAATATCTCACGACACTGTTGAGAATTACACAAAGTAATTCATGTGAAAAGTACTCTGAAAAAGGCAAACACTAATCA
This sequence comes from Taxidea taxus jeffersonii, assembly GCA_003697995.1. Taxonomy (NCBI): domain Eukaryota; kingdom Metazoa; phylum Chordata; class Mammalia; order Carnivora; family Mustelidae; genus Taxidea; species Taxidea taxus. The sequence continues at coordinate 464,204 of ML105244.1, read as the reverse complement.
ATTACAATTTAAAAGTAGAACAATTTTGCCAGCACTCCTTTTTCAGAAGCTTCTACTCACCATCAATCCTTATCTCAACAGAATTATTTCTCTGGAAACCACTGATTTCTATGTATTTGGCAGGTTTCAAATTAGAAGTTTCCCTTAAGATGTTATCTAAAGAAGATATGCATAACTTGACCTCTGTTCAAACCAGACTGGTGATACCAATTATCAGTTTTCTTAGTTCTTCTCAGTAAAAAGAGTAACTACAGAGCTTTTGTTCTTGTACAAATCATTCATTCCTTTATATCAACTCTTTTCAAGGGGGCTCCAAAAAAAATTTAAAATTAAGTCTTAATATTCCATACCCTAAGCAATTCACTATATGCAATGAAGCAGTTTCACTCAACTCTTTTTCTGTAGGGTTTAACTCTTGACATGGAACACTGGTTGAGAAAGGCTGCTCGATACAGCCAAACTTCTTTTAATATTGGACACATAAAATTCTTAGAAGAAAACACAGATTAAGCTCCTTGACATTACTCATGGTGAGGATTTTTTTGGATTTAACACCAAAAGCAAAGACAACAAAGGCAAAAATAAACAAGTGGGATTATATCAAACTGAAAAACTAAACAGCAAAGGAAACCACAAACAAAGTGAAAAGGGTACTTATGGAATGGGAAGAAAACAGTTGTAAGTCATGAATCTGCTAGTTAATACCCAAATACATAAAGAACGTGTGTATGGGAAAAAACATTTTTCACAAAAGACACACAGATGGCCAATATGTATATGAAAGGTACTCAATATTACTAACCATCTGGGAAATGTAAATTAAAACCATGAGCTACTAGTTCTGTTAGAATGGCTATTATCATAAAGACAAGAGGGGTGCCTGGGTGGTTCAGTCTTCAAGCGTCTGCCTTTGGCTCAGGTCATGATCCCAAGGTCCTGAGATCGAGCCTGGCATCTGGCTCCCTGCTCCGAGGGAGGCCTGCTTCTCCCTCTCCCACTACCCCTGCTTGTGTTCCTGCTCTCACGCTCTTTCTGGCAAATAAATAAATAAAATCTTAAAAAAAGAAAAAAAAAAAAAAGACAAGAAATAACAAGTGCTGGTGATGCTGTGGAGAAAGGGAGACATTATATACTGTTGGTAGTAATGTAAATTGGGTGCAGTCAGTATGGAAAACTATGAAGGTTCCTTAAAAAGTCAAAAATAGAACTACCATATATAATCCAACAACTTCACTTCTAGGTTATTTATCTAAAGAATACAAAGACACTAACTTGAAAAGGTATCTGCACCTTCATTTATTAATACCAAGACATGGAAACAAAGTGTCCACTGACAGATGAATTGATAAAAAAGTGATATATAAATATATATATGTACAATGGAATATTATTCAGCTATTAAAAAATACAATCTTGCCATTTGTGACAACATGGATGGAATTTGAGGGCATTAAGCTAAGTGAAATAAGTTAGAGAAAGTCAAATACCATATAATCTTACTTGTAAGGGAATCTAAAAAGAAAAAACAAAAAACCAAAAAGACTGAGCTCATAGAGAACATATCAGTGGTTACCAGAGATAGGGGTTAGTGGGTGAGCAAAATGGGTCAGGTGATCAAAGGTACAACGTTCCAGTTACAGAAGTCCTGGCGATATAAGGTACAGTGTGGTGACTGTAGTTAATAATACTGTATTGTATATTTGAAAGTTACTAAGAGAGTAACTCTTGAAGATATCATAAGAAAAAAATTGTTAACTGTGGTGATGGATGTCAAATGACTTTTTAACATCCATCACTTTGCAATGACTACATATATTTAATCACTATGCTGCAGACCTGAAACTAATATGTCACTTACATCTCCATTAAAAAAATAACTGCTCAACAATGTCCCACGTCTTTTCTTAAACTTTCTCATTTAACCCTCAAAATACCTGAAGTAAGGACTTTTGATTCTAATTTACACATGGGGAAACAAAGGCTCAGAAGTGTTACATAGCTTTAAAAAGGTGGGGTGACACAGTGCCAAACAGTGGGGGAATAAAAAAGAAAAGAAAAAACAAAACATGACGTTCTTTACTAATTACTCTTGTTCCCAAGAGTTTAAATGGAAGAAATTGTGTTTAAAAAATTGACTTAAAAAAATAAAACAATGTCTACAATTATAATTTTTACTGTCCATAAAGAATAATCTTACCTCTGGAGGTTTCATATTCAATACTTTTGTAATTCGGCCCTGAAAAATAAAATGGCAGTTACTATAATGATAAATTAGAGTCACATAAAGGCATACATGTTTATCTGCACTTAAGTTGTCTTTCGGGAGTTCTTTCTTTTACCTCCATTGTATTTGGGAACAAAGGTACCTTATAATTCCAGAATTTTGCTATTTACCTTCTCACTTACCAGTGATATACAGTTATTAAATAATACCAAGTTAACACAGACCATATTTCTGAGACAATGATACAGAAGTCTCCAACAAGTATATAAATATACAAATGTTGGCATAATTATTAAACACTTCTTGATTTTTTTTTTTTTAATGGCTGTGCTCTAAGATAATTTCTAGAAATATACTGCACACTTCTGGGCCTCAAATAAAACAGTAACATCTTTTATTTCAATGCCAGAATATCACCATCAAGAAACAAAACCAAACCCTACTACCCAACTCTCAGGGCATCATATTGCTTAGGATTTAGATTCATTTGAAGTAAATTTTCAGCTTTGAGGCTGGGATGTGGTAAAAAAAATGTTATTTTGGTTGCATCAGGATCCTGCCATTGGCTTTGCTGTGACTTTCTAAGAGGACAGATGGATGAGTCAAGTGACATAACATAAGGGCAAGATAACATCAGCACTTATTTTTCATTTGAATAGGTGTCTAAGGAAGAAATAACTTAAAATTTAACATATATTTGAAATAAAATGTTTGAATCCAGTACTTTAAAAGGATACACTATGATAATATAGTCTTAAAGATTTTTATAGTGACCATGTATTAGTCTTATAATAACAAAGTAAGTCAAGGAAAATTACTTCTAGACATTCTTTAAACTTCAAATGTGTATGTTAGAACATATCAGTACACATAACCAACCTAAACTCTTAACAGGTACCCAAATGCCAGTATAATAGAAAACAAAAAATGGGAAACCCAAAAATAAGCACTTCTATTATAATAACTTAAAAAATAAACGATGGCAAAATCATTATATAGAGACCATAAACAAAATACCTGCATGATGAGAAAGTGAGGGTTGTTAACATTAAGGCCAACAGAACAGAAGAGATCTTGTACTCTGGTATTGTTTGCATTTACTCCATTGATTAAATATTTATTTCTACCACCAATAACGACCTAAAAAGGAAGTATTTTAAAAAATAGAGATTATGCTAAGTGAAATAAGCTAAATAGACAAAGTCAATTATCATATGGTTTCACTTATTTGTGGAACATAAGGAATAGCATGGAGGATCTTAGGAAAAAGGAAAAATGAAGGGGGAGAAATCAGAGCAGGAGACTAACTATGAGAGACTATGGACTCTGGGAAACAAATGGAGGGTTTTAGAGAGGAGGGTGGGGGATGGGTGAGCTTGGTCATCAGTATTAAAGAGGGTAGGGATTGCATGGAGCACTGGTTGTTATATGCAAACAATAATTCATGGAGCATTACATCAACAATGATGTACTGTATGGTGACTAACAATTAAAAATATATATATATATACACATACATATACATATATAAGTGAACATACATATCTTGAACTAAGATGATAAATTCCCAAATACGTTTCACTTGTTTGTTCTGTCCAACTAATGGTTAATAAAACCAATCCTGAGTAAATAAATAATGGAGGAAGTATGAGATTGTCAACAACAATATAGATTATTAGTCTACTGTCGTGACTTAATCCAACGACTTTTGCTAACTAGTCACATAACCATGCACAATCCTCCTAACCTCCCCTGCATTGGACTAATCTCTAGGTCACTTTTGATTTTGTTTCCAAGTATGTGTAAAACATATTCGATCCCTCATCCCTCTACCTGAAAGTTTTCCACCCTCATAGGTTGGCCCCTTTCCTCCACTTTTTAATTTCCAAAGAACAGAAGTCCGATACTAAAAACTAAAGACAAGCAGTTTTGGTTTTTTTCATTTTTTAAGAGGGAAAGGAAGAGAGAGAATCTTAAGCAGGTTTCATGCCCAGCATGGAGACTCAGGAGATCATGACCTGAGCCAAAATCAAGAGTCAGAGGCTTAACAAACTGAGCCACCCAGGTGGTTCCAAAGACAAGCAGTTTGATAATAATCCTTGACAAGATTCTAAAAGGGGTTAATAAAGACATGACTTGTGACTTCGTGAAAGAAAGAGTTAATCATTGAACTTCAACGAGACATCAGCTTGTTAATACTTTACTATAGAACTTATATTGTCACCTAATGGGCATAATCATCTCACCCACTGTATTCTGAGGTCCTTGGTCCTTAAAAAATGTTTCTCATTCTTCTATCTGTATTTCCCAGTGCCTTCAAGAATGCCCAGCACACAGCAAACATTTAATAAAATACAGAGTGTTAGTTCTTTTCTTGACATGAATATTAAGCTGATCATATGTTAGTATATTTGAACAACAGACCTAATAGACATAAGTACTTTAACGACAATATTTAAAGGACAACATTTTGGTGAAAATACAGGCATATAGATTGCATGAGGACAGGAATTTTAGGTAGATTAGTAGCAGACTTACTGAAAATTCCTAAAAGGTATTTGATGGATGCTTAATGACACACAACTGGACTTTATCCTAGTCAATGCCTTATTTTTTTTTAACCAGAGATTGTTATTAAAATAGAAAGGGGACTCGTAAGTTACATAATGCTAAAACAGAGAGTAAATAGGACTTAAAAACTGACAAAGTAACATTGTATCATAAGAAAAAGGGGCAAATGTATGGTCCTGCACTGGTTTTAAAAACCTGCTTACGTACAGAAACAGCCGTAAAACAGCTAATAACATACATTTAAAAAATTGGAGTGATTTTAAGTAAATCGGATATGAATTCATAATGCATTATGAACTTGCCAATGTCATACAGATGAAAGCGGAAGCGCACTTAAAATGACAGAAATGACCATTTTGCTTAATCCTGTCCTAAGGAGACTAAATCCAATTTAAGGTGCCATGCATTAAAAATAATAAAGGCATAAAAAACTACAGCAAATTTGTATTCAGTGTGATCAGACAAGTGATGGAAATAGAAATTATCAGGTGAAAGACCTAGAGAGATTTAGCTTAAATATTAAGTATTTAACACCTAAATATTAAAATATGGAATACATTAGATTTCCTTCTCAATGCTCTCAAAGAACCAGATGTAAAGTGTAAAAGTTGATGAAAATATTTTGACTCATTTTATAGGAGTAACTTATTTTTTTTAAAGATTTTATTTATTTTTTGACAGACAAAGATCACAAGTAGGCAGGGAGGCAGGCAGAGAGAGAGGAGGAAGCAGGTCTCATGCAGAGCAAAGAGCCCGATTCGGGGCTCGATCCCAGGACCCTGGGATCATGACCTGAGCCGAAGGCAGAGGCCTTAACCCACTGAGCCACCCAGGCGCCCCCAGGAGTAACTTTTTTTTTTTTTTTTTTTTAGGAGTAACTTTTTAATTAGACCTGTCCAGTAACAGAATAGATGACCTCAGAAGATAACTAGATCCCCAGTATGGGTATTCCAGCACAGAGAAGATTCAAGTATTAAGATTTAAGCATGACTGAGTGCCTATACTGATTGATGGCTTTTCAGATCCCTTTCAATCCTCTTGGTAAATGGTATAATTTGCATGATCAAGTTTTTAATATAAGGAAGATCCTCTTAAGAAATCTAGTCAGTATTTGATCAATTCTGTTCATAAACTCTCTCTCCACAAAGGATGTATTGCCAAAAAACACCTCGGACTTAAGTTCTTAGATATCCAAATATTTTAAAGCCACTCACCTGTCTTGTTACCGTAATTTCATCATGAACTTCAAATCCTAAAGGGCTTTGCTTTTTGTCAGAATTATCAAATGTGATTGACACTGAGGCTTTGGTAATACCAGCCTGCCCATTTTTGTAAACTAAATCTTGTAAATTAGAAGCTCGAACCTAAAAGAAAAGAAAAGTTTATCAATTACAAAACCCCCTACTGCACAAAACGGCACTAAAAATGGGTTTCTTGCTGTTGGTAAGTAGCCAAGTAGCCCAGGACAGACAATTGCATTCAGAAGCAAGGAGAAATGCAAGGAAATCAAGAAACCATCTAAAATGAGTGCGTTTCTCCACAGGACTTTTCCACCCCTGCAAATTGTTTTCTACTCAGTTTGTAACTCAAGTTCATTTGAAAGACTTAGGAAGACAGCATCTAAGAATTTCACCGTTCATCCAATTCCAGGGTGAGTGGGTAGGAATATAGACTCTGGAAGAAGACTGCCTTAAAGAATGCCAGACTTTGAGCATTGCTCCCAACATCTTTTTTTTTTTTTTTAAGATTTTATTTATTTATCCGACAGATAGAGATCACAAGTAGGCAGAAAGGCAGAGAGAGAGAGGAGGAAGCAGGCTGTCCGCAGAGCAGAGAGCCCCATGCAGGGCTTGATCCCAGGACGCTGGGATCACGACCCGAGCCGAAGGCAGCGGCTTTAACCCACTGAGCCACCCAGGCGCCCCTGCTCCCAACATCTTAAAGGGATAAACCTTATGCAATCCTAAGCTTCTGTTTTCTCATTTGAAAAATGGAGTAATAATATCTACCTCTAAAGGACGGTGGTCTAAGATAATTTACATAAACAAAACTGCAAATGAAGAGAATACTGGCAATGGTCTCTAAGTTCAATATGAAGTCCTTTGAGACTCCCCAAACTTATAATTCACATAAATCAGAAAGTTTACCTGAGACAGGTTGGAGATGCCCAGTAAAAAGCAGATGGAGTCCAATATGTTAGATTTCCCACTACCATTTAAACCAGTGATAGCATTGAAGAGGGGGTCAAAACCATTGACTTCAGTCCTCTGAGCATAGGACTTAAATCCTTCAAGGATGATTGACTTAACATGCATTTTCACCAGAGCCTTGGACAGGTAAACTGCTAGGAATCAAACAGTCCACAAAGGAGCTCTGTATAAAACAGAAATATACAAGTGGGACATATCTGTAATCATAATATAGGTAAATGACTAAAACATAAGACAGCTTAATAGAAATAAAACAGCTACTTGCCCAGCTACTTCCTCTGATGTAAAGACACCTTTTCCAACTTAATTCGAAGTTAATTAAACCATTAATTTAACCTGGAAGTCAACGACTTATTTTTCTAGGCTTACCTTCCACCTTTATCATACTCTAACAGAAACTGGTTATTTCATAACCCACCCCCTTTGCCCATAATGTCCTGCTCCCCAAAACTGACTTGACTCGCTCTCCTTACTACACTCAAGTCTTCGCGCAAACATCACCTTATAATGGGGTCTTTCCTGACTTCCCTATTTAAAAACGCACCTGTCCCCGCCCCCTCACTTTTTCCTTCGTCGTACTTGACTAAACAGTATTTATTTATTCGTCTATCCAGACTGCGTAATACAAGTTCCTGTAGAATCTTTTTATCTGCGTCCACCGCTCATGCCCGAATAGTGCCTGACTCCAGAGCGCGGGGAAAGGGGAGTGTCATCAATATTCACTAAATAGATGAATCCCATATACTCCCCAGCTTGTTTTCACTCGGCCTGTTCCCTCCCCCTACCAGGTTTTTCTATCAACACTTGACCGCCCTACTCCAAGGCTGGATAGGAAGTAGCCATTCCGTCAGAAAAACCATTAGGAGTGATTTTAGTTTGAGGTCCCTTCTTGCTAAACCCGCTCTCCCCAGGAACACACACACATTCCTCTCTAGCCACGGAATGCCAGACTAGGCCCAACCTGCCGCGAGCACGCACCCGCCTCACCACTGCGCCAGGCCGTCCCGGCTTGAGGCGCCTTAGAAGCTACTCTTGGTTACAAGAGCAGAAAGCCGGCCCACTTTGCCGGGCTTCGGTAGCTACCAAGAGAACGCCAGGACAGCGGCTGCAACACTTGCCCCAAGATCGACATCCGGGCCGGAAATATTTATACCTTTGAATTTCGGCGCGAGCAAAGGACCCCACCACCACTGACTATTTCATTGGCCGGTGCCTAGGAGATGCCTGACTTAGAGGCTCCATTTTCCCCTCTCATCATACAATCAAAGTGACTGGGAGATAGGAAAGAGCGTTACGACAGGGGCAGCTCCAGGAATGTGGACGGCTGGGGCCTGAGGACTAAAGAAGCAAGTGGCGTGTGGTGAGCTCTGCGTCCGGCACTCCTTGGGCAGCCACGTACCTCGGCCTCGGGGCCTCGCGCTTCGCCGGCCCCGCCCCATTCTAAGCCCCTTGGGCCTCGGGCTCTCCCAGAGGCCCCGCCCCGTGCAGTTTCTCGCGGGCTTTGAGGGGCTCGCTCGTCCGTACTGCTGTAGTCTTAAGAGTCGTGGAGGTAGAGAAGTGGAAGTCTTGTTGTCGGTGTCTTCATTGTACTTCAGAAGCCTCAGAATTTACCCGATTTGGCTCACATTTATCAAAAAAAAAAAAAAAGGCTGCGCTTTGTCCGGGCTGGAGAGTCGCGGAACTTGGGAGGACAGTGGGGCGCGTTCTGACCCCGCCCCTCCCGGCTCCGGAGCCCGGCGGGCTTTTTCAACTCAAATTTCCGGATGGGGAGGGACGTTAGTTCTCGGGGCCGCCGCCGCCGACAGCTGTGCTGATCCCAGAGGAGAAATGGCGTGGGGCCGGCAGCAGAAGGTGGACAACTAGGTGTTCCCCTCCCCGCACTCCGATAAGGCAGTGGCAGAACTAACATTTCAAGAGAATTTCTTTGGAAACCCGACAGCTAATATTTATTGAGCTTTGTGTGCCAGGCTGGGTTCCAAGGGCTTTAAAATCCTGCAGCAAGTCTGAAATGCGTGACACTGTTCTCATTTTATAGATGAGCGAACTTAATTGGAGCAGTAAGTGGAGAAGCTGGGGTTTGTTCCCAAGCAGTTTAGCTCCAAAGCGCGTACTCTTAAATTGCTATATACTCTTCCTCTTCATGTTCAGAATCCAGGATCACTAATAACAGATTCTGCATTTATTAGTGTGTATTGTTCTTAACAAGCAAAACTGACCAATTTACTCACGGTTGAGCATACTGGTAATAGTAATTTTAGGAAGAACCGCTTCAGAGTGTGCTGTGGTGCTATCCCTAGGTAATGTATAAAAAGATGTTACAGGGGCACCTGGGTGGCTCAGTGGGTTAAGCCTCTGCTTTCGCTCAGGTCATGGTATCAGGGTCCTGGGATCGAGCCCCCGCATCGGGCTCTCTGCTCAGCAGGTAGCCTGCTTCCCCCTCTCTCTCTGCCTACTTGTGATCTCTCTCTCTCTCTCTCTGTCAGATAACTAAATAAAATCTTAAAAAAAAAGTTACAGCCAGTATATTACTTTAAACCGTATATTTAAAAATTCCACCCCCACCCAAGTGGCTTTGCAGCATTGGACAGGAGTCAGACTACCAGGAATTACCAAGAATGGGCCTATGTTTTTAAATTATTTCTCTACTTAATAACATAAAATAAGTTTTGGGTGGTTTTGGTTTGTTTACTAAAGAATTATGTACTCATATCCCATCCCCTTCTGTACTGTCAATGGTTACCAGCCTGACATCTTTGTTTACTTTGATTCCTGCATCTGCTGCATTCTACAACTCGCATGTATTGGTTCTATTTAATTCTTCAGTTAAATTTTTTATTTCAATTATAATATCATTCACATACAATGTTTATTAGTTTCAGGTGTACAATATAATGATTAAATACTTCCATACAACACCCAATGCTTACAAGTGCATTCCTGAATCCCCATCATCTATTTAACCCATCTCCCACCCACCTCTCCTCTGGTAAACATCCATTTTTTTTCTCTAGTTAAGAGTTTGTTTCTTGGTTTGTCTCTTTTTATATTTGCTTGTTTTGTTTCTTAAATTACACATATGAGTGAGAGCACATGGTATTTGTCTTTCTCTGACTTACTTAGCATAATCCTCTAGCTCCATCCATGTCATTGCAAATGGTCTATTCAGTTTTAATATACATTTATTTTCAACAATGTCCCCTTCATCACTTTGTGAGTAAATATTTTAATTTGCAAACAAACCCTAAAGTGGGTTTTACCAAGTTGTAAAATAAACGTTTCTTTGGGGGTGAAAATAGATGCTATTAGTCTTTCCACTTATTTAATAGATTAATAATTGGCTTACATATTTACGAAATGGATTAAAACAGATGCAAATGCACTTTTTGCTGGATGAGCATTCTGAGTTAAAAGAATATACATATCTACTTCCACTGAAACTATTTACTAAAATAAAAATTACTTATTAAAGGAGAGATCTCTATCAGTTTTAGTCTTCCAGCATGCCAGGAACAGTAAGGAATTTCCATTAGTATGGATGAACTTGAGGAAATAACTAATGCCTGACTTACAACTGCCTCCTGAGATCACAGGGAAGTGGAGAAGATCAAGGCACAAAGCCACTCATACTCCCTAATCTGGAGATGTAAGGGCCTATTTAGCCAGAGCGATTTCATCTCAGTTTAACAGCCATTTTGTTGTTTATGCAGTAAAACTTAAACTGATCAACTGATTCCCCCCCCCCCCAACCAGGGGAACTTAACTTAAAAGCAAGTCCCGGGACGCCTGGGTGGCTCAGTTGGTTAAGCAGCTGCCTTCAGCTCAGGTCATGATCCCAGCAGTCCCGAATCGGGCTCCTTACGCCTCTGCCTGCCACTCTGTCTGCCTATGCTCACTCTCTCCAATCAATCAATCAATCAATTAAAAAAAAAAAAGCAAGTCCAGGAAACTAGTAAAATGTGGACCAGTCCCTGATAACAGAGCCCAAATGCAAGGGCAGGTCAGGTCAGGTGGAGGTAACAGAGCCTGAATGCAGGGATGAGTTGGGCCAGGTGGAGACATCCAATCAATAAAGCGCACTTACTGTCTCCCTAGCTACCAAGGAGTGTGGGCCCCGCCTTTTGGGCGCCAATTCTGACCAAGGTGATAGGCTAGTTCAAATAGCTAGTATGGGGTGAATTGTAATTCAATTGGCCACCTGTGTGTGATCTTGCATCACTGTGCAGCTTTCTCTGTGTGTTACAATCTCATTGGCCACCTATGTATGGCCACGCTCAACCACATGGCCTTTGCTCTATAAAAGTTAGTCTGTGAGGGGGCACCTCTTTGTAAGAGGTGGCCCCGAACGGTCGGTTTGATTCTCGATTCTTGGCGTGAAATAAAGCTTTGCTTGACTTTTGCTTTGTATCAGTTTCGTTCCTTTGACCATGGACCCAACAAGGGAAGGGCTGGAAGTAAAGATAAACCATAAGGTAAAAGTAGTAAAAGTAAAGCTCTGTTCTTGTTTTATCACCATGGATCAAAATCTTTTGGAAGGTTCAAGATTGGCACGCTTGTGGGGTTTTAGTCCTTATGTACAAGGCAGCGGCACCAGCAAAGGCAGTGATAAAACCAGAAGGGGGACCTAGGAAAAAGATTTGGTCCACTCTTGGACTGGGAAGGACAGTTTTTCCCTGGGTGTACATTTCTAATTTTAAATTCTAAAGTAGCTCTTTTGGGGGCCTAGATGAATCCTCTCTCCCTGAAACTTAGGTCAGAAGAAATAATGAAAGGACTTTACCTTCCCTGCAGACATAAGGAAAGGTTGATTCATTTTGTTGAGAGATTAATTTGGGGTTCAAAGGAATGAATTAATAATGAGAGGAAGTTCATATTATATAACTGTATTGCATAGCAGCACACTTTGACTACACCAAGTATAACCCGTTTGACAAGAAAAAAAGCTGAGCATAATTTAAGGTATAGAAAAGGAGGTGACTATTCATTCACCTATGGGATCTGGTTAGACCCATTCGTTTTCATTTCAGTGACAAAACTTTTCAGTACTACATGTTCTGTTTGGTTCTTTGTGAAATCTGCCTATATTCTTTCATCATAATTTCTATTATTTTGCCTTTTTAATCAAATATCTTAATATTCTCTTTCAGGAACTTCTAGCTTTTGAATTCCTAACTCTACTGTTTACAACATTTGCTGAGTTTTACTCTTAGTGATTTATATCCTCCCATGGTACTGTTCTGGGATGGGGTTGTTTTGTTTATGGGAGTCTCTTATGCCCTGAGTTGTGAAAGAGTCCCTTCAGAACAGTTATGTATTTGTTTCTGCCAGGGTATTTTGGCTCTTAAATATCCCGGGGCATTTGTGAATGATTATTTCTCAGTTTGTGGTTCCTGAATTATGCAGGTATTGTACATTTATATCTTGCAGGCCTGGGGTTTTTATTTCTCACAGGTACCTTTTGTTTTTAACCCCTATCCAAAGCCCCAAGCAAAGAACAAACTTCTTTTCTTCCCCAGACTCGTAGGGGGAATTCTTCCAGTCCCAGTGACTGGCAGTTATTTAAGGCTCCAGGTTTTACCTAAGGGCTTAGTTCCTTCTACTGAGGCTCCAGGTCTTTATGCTTGTGCACTGAAATGCAGCCACTGGCTCCTGAGTCATATAGCCAAGGGTAAAATGGGGGAGGGCTGCAATTTTCCAGTTTGTTTCTGACATTGAGAATTTCCTGTCTTTGCTGTTGTTGTTGAGCTTGGCATATGATTTATACAATAATTATTATTGTATTTTATACAGTATTACTATATAAAGAGAAGTTCAGTCAACCATATTAGAGGAGACCTTCTTGATGTAATTTCTGAACGTAGGTGTGTTGGTGGGGTGAGGTTTGGAGCTGGCAACCAAGAAGGAATTCTTAAGATTTCTTTGCTGCAAAAAGGTGGTTTTATTAAAGCACAGGGACAGGAGCTATAGGCCGAACAAGTTGCTGCACTGGGGTTGTGAGGAATGTCTGATACTTGGGAGTTGGGGGAGGTTAAGGCAGAAGGGAGGTTTTCAAAAGAACTTTTGTATGCTCAAGAGGATCTGCAAGATACTGAGGTGGTTTTTTCCCTCTAGCAAAGCATTAGCATTAAGACAGCTGGGAGTTTCCTGAAACAATGTTATACTCTGCCTATCACAAGTCCTAGTCCAAGGGCTGCTGGTTATAAGGAAAAAAAAATTTTTTTTTACATTCCCTTCTACCGTTGTTTCCCACACCGCTGTGGATGAGTAGGTGATGTTAGGGCTCCCAGAAATTGAGTCTTTGGGTCTCTGGAAGTTAGGCTATTGATAAGAATTCTTTTTTCTTGTAAATCACAATTTAAATTGTAAATTACAAATCACATTTGTAAACTGATAGAGGTTCTTGTCTTGTGGGACTGTGATCTCTATTAGTTACCATTTGTTTTTGTTGGGTTTTGTTTTTGTTTTTTGTTTTTTACCCTTTCCTTAGTTTGAAGGCTGCCAGAAGTGCCTAAGGAATGTCATATAGATCCCACCTGGGCGTGGGGGTGGGGGGTTTGCAGGATGTCAGCTGGTGCTTTGTCTTCAGTTCCCTCATCATTCTCATCCATCATTCTCACTTACTTTTCCTGAAGAACATCAGAGATCTTTGTTTGCACCTGCCAAGCATTGCTTTCAGATTCTTACATTCCACAAAGAAAGTAGCTTTTCCTAAAAAACAGAAGGAAGTCTGGTACCAACTAGCTCTTAAGAAAATATTTTCACACAGTACTCATAAAATCCAAAATCTTCTTGTTTCATATTTGTAATTTCAATTTTTCAGCTCTCCTTGGCTTTTATTACTTCCATGCTGGTTTACGACCAAAGTTACTCATCTCCCTTCTTCTATTTTGCCACACCCCTTCCTTTATGGAGATGATTACTGGCTCCCCTTTCTCAAATATAATTCATTGTTCTCAAATTGTTAATTGTTCTCTTTGTCATGATGGTATCTTACTTTTTATTTCAAATCCATACACATCTGCTTGACTTTCCTCCAGTTGGTTCCCTTTTATTACTAAGTTAGTTCTTATTAGATCCAAACCAACTCTTCACTCTTGGATTTTTATTTCACAAACTCTGCCTCTTAATTAATATTTACTCTGTGGTCCTCTACATCATTCTTCAGTCCTCTAGAGTCATAACTACTTCTTATTTGAATTCTGACGTAAATTACGACTTCAACAAATATGTATTAGTACCAGTCTCTGCCCTCTCTAAAGTTCTACAAAATATTCACGTTTCTATATCAGAAATACGGTATCTCTGGCTATTCCTTTTCAGTCTCCACTCTCCCTCTACTCCATTCTTCCCAAATCTCATCCCTACATATAAGGGTGGGCTCTTTCCCTTTCTTTTCCATGGGACTTCAGAGGAGGATAATGTAACAGCAATACATTTCTAAGAGCTGGAGGATTTTTTTCCTTCAAAATGTAGAATTTGTGGGACATTCACGGCAGAGCCCATGTGGGGCTTTAGCAATCAAGATCTAATTCTCTTTATAAGCCTTGTCAGTGGGCAATGAAAATCATGTCTCTCAGTCTTTTCTGCCATTTCCAGTTCTCCTTTTCCAATTTCTATGGGTCACTGCTTGGAAAAAGGAAATTGCTTTTTGACTTCTATAAGGACACGCAATAATATACAGCATAGAATAATCTAGATCCAAACATAATAAAGAAAATGTTTTTAAGAGAAACAGATTTTTAGCTACAGTATTAAAAATATGTTACAGTATTAGGCAAAGCTGTTTTTTTTCTTGGTGCTATATACTAATATCTTCTATTCTAGCAGAAAATCATTGCTCTACATTTGTATAAACCTGAGTATCCATTCAGATGATTCTCCAAAAACAAAGGCTTTTTATCCCCAAAAGTTTAAACCTTCACATTTTAGGGGAAAAAACAGGGCTTGCAACTTTCAAACAACAGTTTTGCCCATCACTGCTCTTCAAGGATTTAAAATAATCTTATTTCAGACTTACCTTGCATCATCTTATTGTTATTAAATAATTTTATTGCTTAAAATACGGTTGTATAATTGTGCTGTGTCAAGTTCCAAGCACTTTTCCTAAGTTACTTTATGTAACTCAACATTCATTTATTTATTTATTTATTTATTTATTTATTTATTTATTTTTCTTAAGTACACCCCTGCCCAGTGTGGATCCCAAGGTAGGGCTTGAACTCACAACCCTGAGATCAAGACGTGAGCTGAGATGAAAAGTCCGATGCTTAACTGACTGAGCCACCCAGGCGCCCCAAGAATTCTTTTATTATCTCCATTTTATAGATGAAAAAGCAGGATCACAGAACTAGACTTTGATCACAGAGAAAGCCAGGACTAAAGTCCATCCATTCAATAAATGCTCACATACTTACAATGTCAGTTAATAAAACAACAATTTCTGCTTTATGGCGCTTAGATTAGTGGATATCTTCTTATTTTAAAAAATCAAAGCATAACTTCTTGCGATAATCTTCTAGTGCCCTACAAATAGACAGCAGTCTTGATGCCTCCAGTAATTTTCTTTTCCATGTGACTACCGAAGCCCTCAAGTAATTGAAACCCCAGGTGACCTGTTTCACCAGATGCTGGACATTCTCAGTCAAGTTTGGATTTAAAGTGGGAGCCCAAGTTTAGGTCAAAAACATAAAATCTGAACAACTTTAGCCAAGAATCCAGGGAGTGAAGAAGTAATATCCCACTAAGAATAAATGACAGGCTAGAAAGGTAGATTTGTAAATGTTTATGAAAAGCTGATTGGATTTAGCATAGGTAGAAGTGCTGAGCAGGGACAATAGGAGGAAATGTTCTTCATGGTGCTGGTCAGTAGCATCTTCTTATACAAAGAAGTGTTGCCAGCAATTCTGCTTAGACTAATTTGGAGTAATTTTTTATTTTGAATATTTTTTATTAGTCAATGGGATCTAGGAGTATAATATAATAACCTGGTGAGAATTTCTCTGCAAATGGCAATTGGATTAGTCTTATTCATGACACTCATAAATAAGCTCTAATTCAACATTTTATGTCTGGGGAAAATAAAACTAGGGTCATGCTGTTTAAGAGGATAAGGGAATTTAAGAGAACACTAGGGGATTTATAGCAGATTTATGATGAAGATACATTCTAACTGGAAGCTTAATTGTGATTTAAATTACAGGTCAAGCTGTGCAATGTGTTTTTAGGAAAAAATCTTTGGGGAGGTAGAGTGTGCTTGTTTAAAGAAGAAACTGAAAGCAAATGAGAAAAGATTGCATTTTCTGTTTTTCTTTAAAAATTTCAAGCTGTTTTAAGTCGAATTGCCCCTGAATTCCTGATGTTGGCTGTTGTGAAATTTCTTTGTTTAACTTTCTTTGTGTTATTCTCACCCTCTGTTCTGGAGAAGTTATTTCACTTGACAGTAACAAAAAGATGTAGGCAGCGTATCTGCCAGCAAACTAACATGGAAACCAGAAATAAGGTATTCTCAACCTTTCTAGAATGTGACATGCTATCATTTTAGGCTGACTCACACAAAATTAGTAAGTTCTGCAGATGGAAGGGCCCTTGAAGAATTATGGCTGCTCATTTTGCCAATAGGAAAATTAAGTCTTCTAGTGATTTTCCTAAATTTACTCTTTATCTCAAGCAAATTAAGGTCTAATGAAGAAATAAAACATGCATATGAATAATTTTAATTCAAAGTATAAAGAAATTACCTCCCTGCAAAATAAAAATTAAAACAGATAATCAGAGGTTGACTCTGTAGGAAGGCATTGTGTTGGAAAAGAACAGTTAGACCTGACAGCTCAGATTCTTACTCTCTGATATTTCCCTTACCCTCTGCAAAATTCCTCAATACTTACTACAACCACCATTCAGATTCAGCCATGAATGGGATGGCGTCATGGGTAAGGAATGGGGACAGAGGCCTTGAGATGAACTGCTCTCCCTTTAAGTCTCTGAAACAAGGCCAAGTCAAGAATGCAACATTTAAACAACCTTCTACTGGAGCTTTAGAATAATGGGGAAACAGTCCATAGAAAATGGTGAAAGAGAGAAGAACCTAGCTTACAAATCATGGCATGGGACAGCAGATACTCTGTGACTGTGCGAGACCCCAGAGAAACAAGTGGCACTAGAATGTTCTATCCATTTCTCGTGTTATCCCCCTCCCCACCATCTTCCATCTTAGTTTCTCTATGCCCAGCATTAAGGAGCAGCTTCACAGTCATTCACTTACAGGACCTTTTCCCCATTCAAAGCAAACATAACACAGGACTGGTGTAGAGTGCCAAGAGAGTCCAAAAGAGGAAAAAAATATGGCTGAACACAGCATCATTTCCTGGTATGGTTTCCCTAGGTGGCTTTTGAGGTGAATCCTTAAAGGTAAATATGCTTTTGACAGTTGGAGGTCAGGAAACAACAGTCCAAGTGGACAGATCATTGTGGGCAAACATTAAGAGGTGACAGTTTCCATAGGTGATAACCAGGTACAGGCTCCAGTGATTTTATTAGAATTTATATTACTCTTGTCGTGGATGATGTGTTGCCTCACACAAAACACCCTTCAGGACAGAGGCAGAAGTTCCTTCAGCTGCCAGGAGAGCACAGAGCCGAGCCCCTTCCCAGGCACTGCTGTCCCCTGAAGGAAGCTGCCCAGCTGAGATTATACCTCCTCCTCTGTGATTCGGCAAATCCAATGGCTGGCTGATACACGGACACAAAAACCCTTTGCTTCAACCAGGACAGATACAAAGGGTCATCTAAATATTTCCCCGTACTGTCATCAGGGGTGCTGTGATTGCATCACAGTTTAGCATCTCCCTGGGGCGGGTTCTGTTTTCTGCACTTGGTCACAGGTATTGTTGATCTGGACAGCCCTCTCAGATTGACTTTCTGCATAGCAGTCTCTGGTCTCACTGTATTCTCTGGGAAACCCCCTAAGAAAATTCCAGATATAATTTGAGACACAATAGGCTATTTTAATAACATTTAACACAGAATTGGGAAAGCCTAAATAGTATATATGACTAGAAGTGCTGGCTTGTGGTCTCTGTAGTAACAAGTTGGCATTGAAAATTAAGTGCCGAATTACTAAACCAATTTATATCCCGCTGACAAAGAACTGGAAAGGAGAGAAATTGTATTTGAGCTGTGATCTGGCTGTCCTCAAGCTTTGCCAAGGCCATCAATCAGTTCTGGTCATTAAGTGTTAGGGGCTCTATCATTAAGATTTTATTAGGAAGTTATGCTGTGGGAAACCAAAACGAAACCAAAACCACACAAAAATTATCAAAGGCTTAAAAAGCAACAGTGGTTTATTTCTTGTTCATGCTGTATATATATTCTGACTATAGGTCAGGAGGGGGAAGAGATATTGCTGCTTATAATCACTATGGGAGATAGTCTAATGGAGTAGTCCCTCCCTTAGAACCTTATAGATCTCAGGGCTCCTGGGTGGCTCAGTCAGTTAAGCATCCGACTCTTGGTTTCACTCAGGTCACGATCTCATGGCTGTGAGATAGAGCCCTGTGTCAGGCTCTATCAGGGCGAGTCAGCTTGAGATTTTCTCTCTGCCTTCCCCCTTGCTCACTCTCCATTCCCCCCCCCGCCCCCCGCTAAAATAAATAATAAAATCTTAAAAAAAAAAAAAAGACAGAAAGAAAGAAAAAGAAACTTACAGATCCCTTCTAGAGGGAACATGAGCTCTGCAATGGCCTAAAACTAGAATTTAACATGCTCTACCCAAAATAACATTACTTATATTCACAATTTACCAGAAAGGAGCAGGGACTGGAATAATTGGCAGGCTGCAGGGGCACCTGGGTGACCCGGTGGGTTAAAGGCTCGGCCGTGGGCCCAGGTCATGATCCCGGGGTCCTGGGATCGAGCCCCACATCAGGATCTCTGCTCAGCGGGGAGCCTGCTTCCCTTCCTCTCTCTTTGCCTGCCTCTCTGCCTACTTGTGATCTCTGTCTGTCAAATAAATAAATAAATAAAATCTTACAAAAACAAATAAATAAATACATTTGTATCTAGTTGAAGACATAGGCATTTGAAATATACAGGAGAAGAGAACAAATACAGGATAGGGGCAATGTTAAGTGAGTGCAAAGGAGGAAACTGTTAAGTGCCAAGTTTTATGTTTGAGGCTGGGCAGGACAAAACTATACCCTCTACAAGTACACTTGAAAATACTCTTCTCGCGTGCCTGGGTGGCTCAGTCAGTTAAGCATCAGCCTTGGGCTCAGGTCATGATCCCAGGGTTCTAGGATAAAGTCCCACATCAGGTTCTCTGTTAAACGGAGAGCATGCTTCTCCCTCTCCCGGTCTGCCACCACCCCTGCTTGTGTTCTCTTCCTCTCACTGACAAATAAATATATAAAATCTTAAAAAAAAAAAAAAAAAAAAAAGAAAGAAAGAAGAGAAAATGCTCTTCTGATTTGAGTTATATAGAAGAGCTAGATAAGGAAAAGTGAATGTTATACTATTATTAGTTTTTTTTCTTTAAGATTTTATTTATTTGTCAGAGAGAGTGAGCACAGGCAGAGTGGCAGGCAGAGGCAGCCTGAGAAGCAGGCTCCCTGCTGAGCAAGGACTCATTCCCAGGACGCTGGGATCATGACCTGAGCCAAAGGCAGCCGCTTAACCAACTGAGCCACCCAGGCATCCCTATACTATTGTTTTTAAACCCACTTCTTTTTTTTTTTTAATATTTTATTTATTTATTTGATAGACAGATCACACAAGTAGGCAGAGAGGAGAGGGGAGGAGCAGGCTCCCTGCTGAGCAGAGAGCCCGATGTGGGACTCGATCCCAGGACGCTGGGATCATGACCTGAGCCGAAGGCAGCGGCTTAACCCACTGAGCCACCCAGACGTCCCTAAACCCACTTCTTGATTTTCATTTCCCCCTCCTATTTAAGACCCTTCTATTTACATTTAAATTATTTTTCCATATATAGCACCACAAATCTTCATGCGCTTAGGATAAATTATAATGAACTGGAAGCTAACACCATTGCTCCCTGAAATCAGGAGCCATGCTTTTTTGGTATTCTGTACACTCTCTTCAAGTTAATGATGATTTATGGTGATAATTATAATAAATTGCAATTCCAATGCCTCTTACAGCTTATAAAGCAAGTTTACATATGCTATTAAAGTTATTTCCACAACATGCTCATGAGATAGGTTCGGAAGTTTTAATAAAATTATTCCCATACCAGAGATAGAGAAGTTGAGGCTGAAAGAAATAAAATGAGTTAATTACAGTTGCAGTTATTTATAGCTGTGAACAAACCACCTTAAAATGGTGGTGTAAAATAATGGCACTCATTTATTTTGCTCATCTGAGGGCTGACTGGGCCCAGCTGGTCAGTCCTCACTTGGGATCATGCAATTACCTGATGGCTGGGGCTGAGGTCACCTCAAAGGTTTCAATCATGGTCTGATGCCTGGGCAGGGAAGATTCAAACACCCTGTATGAGAACCTCAGGGGCTTCTAAAGCCTAGCTCTCTCTGTGGTCTGCCCAGTCTTCCACTTTAGACTTGGGCCACCCCAGGAAGGGGTATGAACTTAGCAAACATGGTTCTCTGTGGCCGAAGCAATCCCTGAAGGTGGTGACAGTTGAAGACCATCTGCCAACAGGACTCCCAGCAGCTGAGGCAGCAAGTTCTTCATTAAAGGAGAATTACTCACTTTGGCTCCAAATCTAGTACCCTCCTATTATACCATACTGTCTCCACTAATATAACATTACTAATCTGTGGACATTAATAAATGTTAATTGTGAATTAATTATACAGTGGAAGTATATAATCACATTGGGACCCTTTAGCAATTATACAGCACTTTGCATATACATCTGTTACCAGAACATGCCATACCTTACTAATTTGGGGTTATCAATGAGATCACATAAAATGTTACTCGCTTCAAGCTCCCACGTACTCCTCCAACAATTCCAGCTCCTTTCCTTTCAGAGTAACCATCCTTGGATATGAGTGGGAATGTCCCTAGATGGGATATATGGACTATAAATCTGTCTAGGGGGCCAATGGTTGTTAGCCTTGATTTACTGCTCCAGGCTGCACTACCAGTGCTCCTATCCCTAATTCCTGGTTTGCTGCAGTGGAGAGTCATTGCTGTGATCCAACCTATCCATCAAGATCCAGAGACTCCTTTACCCAACTGCTTAATCAACATTTCCATTATTATTAAGTCAGAATCTCAAAATTTACTTGTCTAAAACCAAACACCCGATTTTGCCCACTGAAACCCCTATGCTTCTGTATTTCAGTAAATGTCATAACCATGCTCCAAAACCTAGAAGTCATCGTTGATTGCTTTCTTTTGCATTCCATGTATAAATATCCAAAATTATATTATTTACTTGTTCATCTATTTATTTTCTGTTTCCTCCTCCTCAAATTTCAGCTTCATGAAAATAGAATATTCATTTGTTCCATTCCCTAGTGTGTGTCTAGCACCTGCAAAAACTTGGATCTAAGGGTGCCTGGGTGGTTCAGTTGGTTAAACGACTGCCTTCGCCACAGTCATGATCCTGGGAGGATGGAGTCCCAATATGGGCTCCCTGCTCAGCAGGGAGTCAGCTTCTTCCTCTGACCCACCCCCCTCTCATGTTCTCTTTCTCTCTCATTCTCTCTCTCTCAAATAAATAAATAAAATCTTAAAAAACAAAACAAAACAAAACTTGGGTCTATGATTTACAGTGAGTAAGCACTAGATAAATATGCCTCAACTGTTCTACTGAGATGCTGCCCCAAGAAGATACATCTGCCCTAAGCAGAGATCGCTCTTAGTGGGCTTAGAATCAGGCCATCTCTACCACCACTATTTACCGAATACCAGCCACTCTCAAGATTTGCTGATGTCACTGCCAGGATCACTAATATGATGGAGACTTCCCAGGTGCTGGCCTCTGAAACTGTTTTGTATTTCTTCTCCTTTTTTTTTTTTTTTTTGAAGATTTTATTTATTTATTTGACAGACAGAGATCACAAGTAGGCAGAGAGGCAGGCAGAGAGGAAGGGAAGCAGGCTCCCCGCTGAGCAGAGATCCTGATGTGGGGCTCAATCCCAGGACCCTGGGATCATGACCTGAGCCGAAGGCAGAGGCTTTAACCCACTGAGCCACCCAGGTGCCCCTGTTTTGTCTTTCTTCTAACGGCACCATGTCCAGTGGCCTATGATGGCATAGGCCAGCATTACTGCAGCCGCTATGCTAATACCACTGCATTTGTGAAGTATGTTATGTTCAGTTGTAAAAAGAAGTATTCCACAGCAGAAATATTTGAGTCCCAAATCATTCCTGAGTCTAGTGAAAAAGACCTTTCTATGGATACACAGCCCCTTTTATTCTCCCTGGACCTGGACACAACCATAGCTGGGTTAGGATGAATACAAATAAAAACTTAACACTGAAAGGGGCCAGTTTCTTTTCAGACTAATTCCTGCCATTCTTTTTTTTTTTTTTTTAAGTTTTTGTTTATTCATTTGACAGTGAGAGACACAGTGAGAGAGGGAACAGAAGCAGGGGGAGTGGGAGAGGATGGAGCAGGCCTCCCACCAAGCAGGGGGCCAATCCCAGGACCCTGGGGCCATGACCTGATCTCAGGGCACCTGGGTGGCCACCCAGGCACTCCAAATTCCTGCCATTCTTAAAGAGAATTCTCTTGGCAGAAGCCCTATTGTCCATCACAATAGTCTGTTTCCAATTTAACACAATCCATCTTTCCTTCCTTCCTTCTCCCTCTTTCTCCTTCTTACTAATCTTTAACAAATATTCACAGAGCACCCATTCTGTTAAATACTGGGGAAACAAAGATGAATTAGACAGAATCTGTAATCCCAAGGTACAGACATATCTTTGGAAAGGTGCAAAAAATTATTTCAGGTTCATGACAAATATATATAAATGTTCAAGCCACAGTGGGTCACAAAGATAGGTGAGGCCAATTATTTGTAAGATCTTAATTCAGGAGGAGAAACAAGTTGTATCCAAAGATGTGGTTAA
The DNA here is from genome assembly GCA_003697995.1 of Taxidea taxus jeffersonii. Classification (NCBI taxonomy): domain Eukaryota; kingdom Metazoa; phylum Chordata; class Mammalia; order Carnivora; family Mustelidae; genus Taxidea; species Taxidea taxus. The sequence continues at coordinate 441,143 of ML105244.1, read as the reverse complement.
GTTTTCTTCTTTAGGATGATAACAGGAGTGCTGGAGGCAAAAGGAGAAAAAGGGATGGAGGCAGCTGGAACAGCACAGGTAAAACCATGAAGAAGCAGCCTAACTCATGACATAAAGTATTGAATCAATCTAAGTTGGACACCTGGAGATTTGTCTTTGTCTCCAATTAAAAAAAAAACGTATTGGGTTTCAGATATAAACAATTCACAAAGGGGAGAAGACATCCCTTCATTTTTCTTTTATGAATTTTCTTATTATAAAAGTACCACAATTCGGGGCGCCTGGGTGGCTCAGTGGGTTAAGACCTCTGCCTTCAGCTCAGGTCATGATCTCAGGATCCTGGGATCAAGCCCCGCATCGGGCTCTCTGCTCAGCAGTGAGCCTGCTTCCCTCTCCCTCTCTCTCTCTGCCGGCCTCTCTGCCTACTTGTGATCTCTGTCTGTCAAATAAATAAATAAAATCTTTAAAAAAAATTAAAAAATAAAAGTACCACTATTCATCCTGGGAATTCAGAAAAGTACATGATAACATCCTGGCATACTTTCTCCTAATTTAAATATATGTCTGTGCATTAGGTACATATTCTTAATATTAATATACAATTCTTTAATATATAGCTAAGGTCATATTTTATAGACATCACTTTTTTTTCTGATCCGTAATGTACATATAAATCTAACTGGGGAAGGTACGGTTGGGCGTATGATGCAAATGATTCACTGAACTGCTTGTCTGTTCCAGGACATAATTAATTTTTGGGTGTGGCCCAGTAGGATGCCACTCCTACTATAAAATCATGGTCAACATAGTTCACATTTCTGATTGATCTGATAGATCCCTTTCTAAAAAAGGTGAGAGGGGGCACCTGGGTGGCTCAGTCAGTAAACTTCCGACTGCTGATCTCAGGGTCATGAGTTCAAGCCCCATGTTGGGCCTCATACTGGGCGTGGAGGCTACTCCAAAAAAAAACAAAAAAACAAAAAAGGAGAGAGAAACACACACACATTTTTTTTTTAAAGATTTTATTTATTTATTTGACAGACAGAGATCACAGCTAGGCAGAGAGGCAGACAGAGAGAGAGGAAGGGAAGCAGGCTCCCTGCTGAGCAGAGAGCCAGATGTGGGGTTTGATCCCAGGACCCTGGGATCATGACCTGAGCCAAAGGCAGAGGCTTTAACCCACTGAGCCACCCAGGCGCCCCGAAACACACACATTTAAAGAATATAGAGTATCCTATGTAGAAACTATGCATATATAGCCAAATAGAATACACATGAAATATGAAAGTATTTTTCCTATTATAATGAAGCACACAGTCTATATTTTCACTCAGAATAATTGTTATACTTTATCAAGTACTGAAAATTGGCAGATATTGTAATCAATTTTCTCATGTATTACATCTAATCCTCAAAACTATTTCCCTGTATTTACAGATGGGGAAACTGAGGCTCAGGGAGATTAAGTAATTTGCTCAAGGTCACACATCTAATAAATGCCTAGACTGAAATTAAACCCAAGTGGATTACAGTAATTATTGTAATATTAAATTAATACCCAATTTAGTTATCTATTCTCCTGTTAATGGATACTTTGATTGGAGAAATGATGATATTTTAATAGTTGTTACCTATATTTGGCAGGATTTTGTAGTTTAGTTTTATTCTTTACTGTTACAATGAGGAAAAATTACTATGACTGTGGCTTTGCCTGGTCCTGGCAGGACAACACTGGGCAAATACCCTCTTTATATTTAATTTTTCATCTTTGTCGTACCTGGAAATTGAGAGTGTTGAGATAACTTTTTGAAGATCCCTTCTTTTTTTTAAAAGACATTTGATTTTCTTTTTTAATTTAATTTAATTTATTTATTTGAAAGAGAGAGATCACTAGTAGGCAGAGAGGTGGGGGGGGCAGGGGGGAGGGAGGGAGCAGGCTCCCTGCTGAGCAGAGAGCCCAATGTGGGCTCGATTCCAGGACCATGAGATCATGACCTGAGCCAAAGGCAGAGGCTTAACCCACTGAGCCACCCAGGTGCCCGAGGATCCCTTCTTGCTCTAAAATTCTGTGGCTTGTAAGACTTGACAGGTGACAGAGTATTGTATGCAGAGGACCTATATAATGTTGAGACTAAAATTCATGTTTATATAATATTATTTCTAGAAATACATTACAAAACTCAATTTTCTCTAGAAAATACAAAAACAAAAAACAAACAGAAAACCTCAGAAGAAAAATAAAAGCAAAGGGAATCATTTTGGAAGAAATGTACAGTAGAAAAGCACTTTTCTGAGAAGCAAGACCAAGTTACATTTCAGGATTTGCTGTTTTCTGGCTGTGTTGCCAAAATACTTTCCCTCTGATTCCCAATTGCCTCTCCTACCATAAATGAGGCAATTAGGAATTGAAGAAGTTAATGTCTTGCTATACTATCGCAAACTTGATGCTACATGGAACATCAGAGTCAGAGCAGTAAGCAAAGTAGGTTTATCACTTTCTGGGGGATAGAAGGAAGAAGGCAAACCTTGCTGACTCTTGGACAGTAACACAACATATACCAAAGGTGCTTCATTCCAAAAACAAAATGAGCTTTTCAATATAAGGCTTTCTAGGAGAATATGGAGGTAGAAGAATAAGAATGTTCAGTGATGCCTAGGCCACATAATCCCCAAAGTCTTGTTCTATGAGATCTGTATGCTTCTTTGCAGAAGACTCACTTGGAGATAGTCAGGCTTTAATCAAACATTCCCTCCACATGGGAGCAGAGAGAGGTGCTCCTACTCAACATTCCTGATTTCTTCCTCCCACAGAATGAAACCTCTTCCTTGCTGCAAACCATGGTGGAGGAACGGATATGGTTCTTCTCTACTGTGTAATTATGATCCATGGTCTCGATGAAGAGTCTGACAGTTACATAGTTGAGTACACCCTGAGGTCAAAGAGGAAAAAGGGATCACAGTGCATTACATGATAACGAGAAAGCATGTAACTTACGTTAGGTAAAAAACAAACAAACAAAAAAAACCAAACTATGGATAAAGGGAACTCTCATACACAGTGAATGAATTGTTAATTGGTATTATCTAGAGATGTTGAAGGTGTATATTCTCTACAACTCAGCAGCTTCTTTTCTAGGAGAAATTCTGCCATGTGTATAAAAAGAGATATGTTCAAAATTTTATGGCAGCATTGGTTGAAAGGGGAAAGAATTAGAAACAAAGTGTCCATCAACAGGAGAAAAAACAAATTGTGTGATTTAGTCATGAAACAGAATGATACAAATATAAAGCAGTCAAAATAAATAAACCAGAGCAACACATATATTAAATGGATGACAGTCACAAACATAATGTTAAATACAACAAAGCACTTTGCAAAATAATACCTATAATTCATACTATTTATGTAAAGTTTAAATTCTGCAAAATTACAATAAAAGTTGTTTAGAGAGAAATACAAGTGTAGAAATAATAGAAAACCTAACTATAAATGATAAACATCAAATTAATGAGACTACCTCTGAGAAGGAGCAAAGGTCATGGACATACCAAGGATTTTAGAGAGAACCCCAACAATAACAAAAGCAAATATGGAATAATGTGAAAGTGTGATAAAACTAGATGCTGAGTACATGATTTTTATTATGGTATTCAGTACTATTGCCTGAGTTTTTTGAACTACTTAATCTTGAAACACTAATTTGAAAAGCTTAAACATTATATATAGCATATTCAAGTTTGTGTATTTTTTAATGGGTATAAAAATTATCTTTGACGTGTGTAAAATATAAGATGCCAAACAAATGTTAGAAATGTTGAATTATCACCTCTGGATTCTGTAAAAACATATGAACCTATAAGAGGAGATAAATTAGGGAAATTATGGGTTTCATTATCATAGAGGATTTTATCCTCTTCCGGAATGAGAGAAATTTTATCCATTTGTATGACTCATATTCCAGCTCTGAGTTTTACCACATACATAAGCACAGGTATTTCAATTTTGTAATTTATCCATTTCTAAAATTGACATATTGTTTTATTTCAGATTATTGTTTCCAGGCTCTGTCAAGAAAAGGTAGCTTCTAAAATCGTAAGTAAAGTCAGCACATCTGTTTGGCTACTAAACTCTATGTGTGCTTTATTTCAGCAAGTAAAACTCACAGGAATGCATTCTCACCATGTCTGTCTAAGACACATTGAGGCAGTGAAGTTCGAAGGTGTTATGTTCCTGTAGATTTCTATTATAGTAAAAATCCTTGAAGCATGAGAAGTGTGTAGCCATACTGATTTTCTCCCAGCATGCGATGCAGAATTTATTACTCTATTTTTCTTCCATAAAAGAAAATCTATTGCCAAAAATAATGGTCCTGCACAAATTATATATTGAAAATGATCAAATACCTCCTTTTAAAATTCCCACTTTTTATATGACATAAAAATATAAATTAGGAATGTAGAGTTTGAAGAAAAATGGTTTAAACTGTCATGGCTTTTAGCATCAGCTTTATTTTGCTTTTTACATAACTTGAATTAAATATAATTTTGAGGCAATAATGTGTCTATTTAGTTGCATATTTTTATTAAAATATTTTTTAAAACTTTTCAGAAAGTCTTCTAAATTATATATTTCTATAATCCACTCATATGGTACTTCTTATAGACTTACCATGTGCAGGATATGGGGGACCAAAATGTATAAGGAACACACAATTTAGCACTTATTGAATTTATATACTCAAAGCATTTGTCAAGTACTTCTTAATCATATCTTATTTTGCAGTAGCTCTGAAATGTAGATATTCCCATTATGCTGATTTTGGCAGCTCCTCCCATCAAGTAGAGTCTATTTCCCATGACTTGAATCTGAACTTCCCTTTTGCTTAATTTTTGGTCAACAGAATGCAGCAGAATTGACTGTCATTTCTGAGCTCAGGCTTTAAGAAATCTTCTACTTGCTCTCTCTTGGCATTCTTACTACCATGTGAGATTTTCCTGCTCAGGCTAGCTTACTGGAGGATGAGAAATTATGTGGAAAGAACCAGTTGTCCTAAGAGCCGATTGTACTAAGTGGGGCTGTCCTACATCATCTTATCGCCATTCAACTACCAAACATGGGAAGGAACCCAGCCAAGATCAGTAAAACTGCACCCTTGATACAAGTCTCATTGTAGATGTGTAAGGAAGCCCAGCTAAGCCCAGAAGAGCCAACTAGCTTACTCATAGACTTAAAAGAAATAGGATTCTAAGTCATTAGTAAGACTATAATTTATAATATTGCATTGTATATTTGAAAGTTGCTAAGAGTAAATCTTAAAAGTTCTCATTTTCTTAAAAAAATTCAGAAATGCTTATTTTTTTCCCAAAGATTTTATCCATTTATTTGGGAGAGAGAGAAAGACAGTGGGTGTGGGGGGGTGGGGTAAGCAAGAGAGAAGGAGAAGCAGACTCTTTACGGAGCATGAAGTCCAATGCTGGGCTTGATCCAAGAACCCTGAGGTCATGACCTGATTCGAAGGCAGATGATTAACTGACTGAGCCTCCCAGGGCCAGAAAGCTTATTGTTTTAAGCCACTGAATTTGATTGATTTGTTACAGAGTAATAGTTAAGAAACACACTGATCTCAAAAAAGCGACATAATTCAGATTAGAGGCGACTACTGAATCACACCTGTATAATTTCAAAGCTCATGTTCTTTCCATACTTGCATGGGATATAAATAATGTAGAAGTATATAGACTAAAGAAGTAAAGCTATTCCAAAGACGTACGCATAACTTTGATTGACATGATTAAAAAGTTATTATAAGGAAGATTTTCTTTGGATTGTGCCCTTAATAGCTAGAGAAGGAGGCTTGTAGTTGAAAAACGAGCTAAGGTACAAAAACAAGAAGGTGAAAATCATGTTCAAAGAATGGTCAATGAGGCTGTTATTCACAAAACATGGTTGGCAGAAAAGAGCATTAGGAGATAAGGCCCCAAGAGTGGTTTTTATTCATACTAGTATGTTTTTTTTTTTAATTCAGATGAAAATTTACATGGGAAGAAATTGTTATTAGTTTATAAGCAGAAGTAGTAATTGGTTGAATGTTTTGATTACTTGGATTATATTTCATTATGTTTTGAATTAAAATATACAAATGTCAAAGCATAATTTATAATAAAAAGTTGGTGTTTCAAGAAGAAAATATATTTACCCTTTTAAATGACTCGATATAACTGAAAGGTCAGAGATGTTAGACAGACAACACTGGATATGAAATTCAGCTTGGGCATTTACTGCCTGGACATGGCCAAGATCCTTAACATCTCCAAGTCCTAGTTTCCTAACCTGCAGAATGGAGACAATGAATATCTATTTCATAGGATGGCTGGGAAAATTAGATATAAGGTATATAGAAATGTCTATCATGTAGTAGGCACTTGGTACATAGTAGCTATTTTTACAAGATCAACATCTAATACATTTTAAAAAACCCCCTTAGAATCAAAGTTTCACTAGTGACCTTAAAGATGGATACAACCATGAATGAGTTCAGTGGTGTTCTTCAATGCAATGATTCTCCATATTCTACTTCCATGATTTCTTAAATTGTATGTAAAATAGAAATAGTTATGCTGTTCTGCAATTACGGAAACTGCAAAAACTCATCTTACTCCCTATTTCCTCCACAAGGTGAAATGCAGAATGAAATATATCATGTTCCAGCACCAGAAAATACTGAGTTAGTGATTTTGTGGTAAGAATTAAGTATAAAATGAATTTCTCTCAAACACAGTTGAAGAATGAACCAGCAAATTGGAAAGGGGTAAATTAGGGGTGGGATCATTTTCCCCTCAGGGGTTTATCAACTGTTTTTATAAACTTGCCATTGTTTTAAGAGTTCTATCAGGGAGCAGCATTCTAGAAGGGGATAATGAATCCACACACCAACAGTCTATATGAAATGAAACTAGTGTGACTATTAAAGATGTAAAATCCAATGCTGTATCTTTTCCCAACTATTAACAAATATGTGCAAGTGAGTTTGTGTTGAAACTAGGGCACTAGTGCACATTCCTGAGGGTATAAATTTTAGTCTTCTTTGGAAAGCAAAGTAGCAAAAACTTCGAAAATTGCCAAGTTTTTTGACCCGCTGTTGCTATTGTTGACACTCTGCATTATTTTAAGGAAAAAATAAAAATCATATGCAAAAGTACTCATTGCTAACTTATTTATAACAGTGAGAACCTGAAAGCAGATTAATGTCTAAAAACTGAGAAATGGTTCAGTAAATGATAAAATATCAATTTGTAAGCTAGAAACCAGCATTAAAAAGTATTATTGTGAAGAACAGCAACATATAAAAATGTTTATGACATAGTGTCAAGTGAAAAAAAAATTAAAATGTACACTATATTTCTTTTTTTTTTTTTTAAGATTTTATTTATTTATTTGTTAGAGAGAGAGCGGGAGCGAGCACAGGCAGACAGAGAGGCAGGCAGAGGCAGAGGCAGAGGGAGAAGCAGGCTCCCTGCCAAGCAAGGAGCGCGATGCGGGACTCGATCCCAGGACGCTGGGATCATGGCCTGAGCCGAAGGCAGCCGCTTAACCGACTGAGCCACCCAGGCGTCCCAAAATGTACACTATATTTCTAAACACATAAAATTGTTTGCTCTGATCAAGAGAACACAAAATGTGAAAACAAAGGATTTGCTACTGAGGTGGGATTGTAAGAGATTTTTCTTTTTCTTTCTTTCTTTCATTATTGGTCTAATGTTTCTAGTGCTACAAACAGAAGACAGAATTAGAAATTAATAATATGGAGCTAATTATTTGTATGTCGGATCTTGAAGTCACTTTCAGGTTGATTCTTTACAGTTTACCATTATTGGTGTAATTTCCTATTTCCAGAAATGTTTCAAGTCCTTTCTTCAACAGATTCAATTAAATGTTCTTGTAGTTGTAAAATGACATCAACCTGAAATAAATACTATAAGAATACTAGCCTGGAATTTATGTAGCCTCCACTGTATAGAGTTTAGAATAAATGATAAAACAATTGCTCACCAGTTCATCAATATTTCACTGCATCATGGACTGGGGAGAAGAAAAAAATGATTTTTAGAAAATGGTATTTTTAATGTCTGTGGGTTATGTTTTGGAAAAATGAGAACACTTTTTTCCCCCCAGTAATAATAGCTGTATGAGTTTTAGCTAATTACATCATTCACATTCCACGTTGTCATAAATTCTTTATAAGAAATACAGAGCTCTTTCTTTTTCTATCCACCTCACAGAAAGACCATCATAATATTGAACATTTGAAAGAATCATTTTTGTGTGTTGAATGCTGATTTTTAGGAGATTTTGATCTGAAAGCTAACACTAACTTCTGAAAGAGATATTACCTACTTTGAGCCCCAATGATCTTATTTATAAGTTGATAGTAATTTCTCTTTCCTCTGCTTCTCAGGAAAAGTTATAACAAACTATAAATTAATGAAAAGAACTGTGAATTCACTGGAAAAATATAAAATAATAAAATTGCCTATGCTACCTCTTAGGGCAATATTAATAAATATTGAAAATGTTCTATTAAAAAATTATCTTTCTTTTTTACATAATAATTCCACAGGGAATAAATATTCCCCAAATAAATATTTATTTGGGGCCTATAGTCACTGTGTTAGATGCATGAAATACAACCATAAAAATGGCAAAGATCTAATTCCACAGTCCAATAGGAAAGGCAGAGAAGTGAACAGGCAATAATAGTACAGTTTAATACATTTTGTGGTAGAGTACTATGGCAGTGTTATGGATTGAATATTTTTGTGCTCTCAAAATTCATGTTGACTTCCTAATCACCAGTATGACGGGATTTAGAGGTGGGTCCTTTAGGAAGTAATTAGGTGTGCCTCAGGTCATGAGTAAATACCCCATGATGGGAGCTAAAACTAAGATGGAAATTGGTACTAAAAAGGGGGGTTCCATTGAAACTAATACCTAAAAATATGTAAGTGGCTTTGGAGATGGATAACGGGCAGTGGCTAGTAGAGTTTTGAGGTAAATGCTAGCAAAATCCAATATTGCTGTAAAAGGATTTTTAAAGGCAACTTTGTTGAGGACTCAGAATGGAAAGAGGACAGCTGTAGAGAAACCTTCCATCTTAAAAAAATACATTAATAATCATGTACAGAAAAGCAGGTCAGGAAGAAACAAGGACAGGTCCTAGGGAGGTGCCTGCCTGACCAGCTGGTGTCAGACTCATAGATATGGCCAACAAATATGAGTGTGCAGGTGGGTCAAACTGGACTGCAGAATGAGGAGAAAAGCATCCTTCCAAACCCTCAAATTCTATGGTTCCTGTAGCCCCTCTGTTTATGGAGAATATTGTAGAGGTCAAAACAGGATGAGATCCCACTACTCTGGTGACAAGTCATCATTCTACATACTTGAAAATCTAAGAACTTTATATCCTTGAATTTTCCCTCTTTAAGGAAAATAGATGCAAGAACTCATTGACCAGTGTTTCCTAAACTGTGTGCCATGATATGTCCTATTTAGCAAGACTCCTAAGGGCTGCTGTAATCCCTAGTGCCTAGAAAAGTACCTGGCTCAGGCACTCCAAACTATCTGTCCCATGAATAAAAGAATGAATGTTTCATGACAAAAAAAAAAAAATCATGTACAGAATGCTAGTAGAAATATAGAGGGTAAAGTCCATTCTGATGAGGTCTCAGAGATAAGGAACATGTTATTGGACAATGGAGAAAAGGCAATCTCTGTTATAAAGTTGCAAAACTTGGTTGAATTGTGTTTGTGTCCTAATGTTTTCTGGAAGATAGAACTTGCAAGCCATAAGAATGGATTTTTAGCTGAGATTTCTAAGCAAAATATTGAAGGAGCAGCTTGGCTCTTCCTGATTACTTATGTTAAAATATGACAGAAGAGGGGCGCCTGGGTGGCTCAGTGGGTTAAAGCCGCTGCCTTCGGCTCGGGTCATGATCCCAGAGTTGTGGGATCAAGCCCCGCATCGGGCTCTCTGCTCTGCAGACAGCCTGCTTCCTCCTCTCTCTCTCTGCCTCTCTGCCTACTTGTGATCTCTGTCTATCAAATAAATAAATAATCTTAAAAAAAATATGACAGGAGAGAGATAACTGATGATGGAATTATTTAGCAAAAAGAAATCAGAACTTGGAGCTTTGGAAAATTCTCAGCCTGTCCATATCACAAAAAAAGAAAACACGAGATTAAATTTGGGCATGAGCCACAGATCTTATCAGCCATCTCAACAGAAGTCAAGAATAGGGATGCAATGACACCAGAAGACACTACTGGCTTGAATTTAAGAGGACACAGAAAGTGGGAAAAAATGAAAGAAAGTTGCTGGACTTCTTAGGCCCTACAGGTTTGGACTATAAAGCAGTTTGGCTGTGAACTTGTGCTGTCCTTCAAGAAAAGAGAAGAAGGACCCCAAGAATATCCAGAGATTATCCGGGTAACCACCTTACCAGGCCAGATGGCTTCCAACCAAATTCTTGTTGCCGTCCCAGTGGGTCTGGAGTGCAGATCTTCAAACCAAAGAGGACTGTTTTTGACCCTTAAGGTTGAATGGAGTCGCCTTGCTGTGTTTTGGATTAACTTGAAATCTATCACTCCTTTCTTTCTCCCCCTTTTTTCTTCTGGAATGGGAATGTCTATCCTATACCTGCCCCATCATTGCTGGTATTTTGAAATAGGATTTACTTCTACATTTGGACTTTGTATCCTATGACCTTAGTAAGTTCAGTCAGTTATTGGAGCTATTTTTGTAGATTCTTTGGAATTTTCTAACTAAACAAACAGGCCTTCTATGAATACACTTTTTCTATCCAGTCTACCAGTCATTTACTTCTATTTCTTTTTTTTTTTTTTGTACTTATTAGTCAGCACTTATAGTTCCATGTTGATTAGGGGTAATAAAGGAGTACATCCTTGCCTTCTCAATCTTAGAGGAAAAGCATTCAGTCTCTCACCATTAAGTATGATGGTAGCTATAGGTTTATATTTTGATGTTGTTTATTCTGTTAAAGGAATTCCTTTCTATTCCTAGCTTTTTTGTTAAATGCTAAAGTTCGGCAAATGCTTTTTTCTACATCTACTGAGATAATCATATAGGTTTTCTTATTTAGTCTATTAATATGGTCATTTAATCGCACAAAATGTCTTATCATTTTTATATATTTTTGTGGATATTTCACATATTGTTAGATATGCTCATGTTTTGTAGCTGGTCTAAAAGAATAGTCATCTGATAGCAGCTCTGAGAGTGGAATGTGTAGTGGGGCAACCAACCTTTTGGCTTTCCATTTAAAAAATTTAGGGCTGGCTATTTAAAATCTTTTATTTCTTATAATCCAGTAATGTTTTAAAAAGCATATATATACATACATATATACAATGCATATTTCTTTAGTATTTAGAAGGCCTCAGAATATCTGGACCTCAAGGGCTATAAATAGAAATCACCTGATCAGTTGAGTCAGAAGTACACACTCTGCTATATTTTAATAAGAAGAAAACAGAATAAAGATGATATGTAATTTGCTCACAACCACATAGCTAGGAAGTGTTATATCTAGAGTTGTCAGCCCCAAAGTCCATGCTGTTTCCAAAAATCATACTCCCATCTTCTATAGGGTACATATATGGGAAATATGAGGCCTTATAGAATTTTTCATTCTTGTATGTGTTTTCACATGATCTTATTTATAGGAAACCAATTATTAATTTTATTAGGAAATTACAATATTTTATTGTCTGAGCACTCAACCATAGCTTTTACTTTTATCTCTGCTTACTCTTTCTTTTATATCAGCCATATTTATATCTGCAAGAGCAAGAGTTTCTACTTCTTTGTCCATGTCCAGGATTCCATGGCTCCTGTATTCTGGTTGTAATCATTTATGTGTTCGGCAATTAGAGAATCTAGATTTGTTTTCATTGAACCAATCCTAAACCACGGCTAGTACTTTCCTGTAATTGGAGTCCAATAGTATTAAACACATTAATTTGAAGGCTAGGATGAAAGATTTTTATCCAAAGTTTTTTCTCTTCATACCCATTTTATCATTCAAACATTTCGGGCATGTTGCATTATTGTGTGCTGTTTTTTTAAGTAATAAAAATCCACACCTAATTTGACATGATTTCTTTGGCAGTTAATAAGAACACATTATGCAGTTTAATGAATCTGCAAACTAAATAATGGTTGTAGTGGGTGTGAAAATAGGGATATTTAAATGCATAAGGAAATTTAGCACACATCCCAGTGGCCATGTAAATAGACTTCTGATTCTTTTATAAATTGCAAATACTTTCTTGTGTAGAAAAATAGTGAAAAATATAGTCCTGCATCCATACATAGAGCTCATTATCATACCTCAGAATGCTTATGGCATGCCTATTATCCACTAAAAATCTCCATTAAAACTGCCACTCTGTTTCAGCAGCAGCTAAACAAGTCAAAAACTAAGCCTCATTTGTCACTATTTATCCCTGGAGATTAAAGACAGCTGTATTGATGAGATGTATTTAAGATTACATCTTCAGTTATTTTGATAAAAAGCTTTCAAATATGACCTTGTGTCATATAGACTCAGTATTCAAAAGCTCATTATCAGTATAAATTCTGGAATAGACAGACCCAAGAGAAATGTACATGAAGAAAAATGACTGTAGGTAATGGACATTTGGTAGATTTTATGGTTAACTTGCCATAAGAAACTTAAGCCTTTTGGTGTAACAGTTATTTATCATTATTTACAATGTATGTGCATGGATATCTAACATGATCAATGCTTTACATGAAAGTAAAATAATTAACAAGACAATATATTACTGAGAAACAGACACTGGGCTCCAGCTTAGGGCCAAGTAAAGAAACCATAATACAGAGGCTACTGACATTCAGAATGTGTCATACAGACAATGCATTTTGAAACCTGCATTTTTAAAAGGGTATGAGAGTCTCTTCTCTTCATTTGGCCCCATCTATCCTTTATTTGGACACCATTGACCATTGTTTCACAATTGCTATGCTGCCCTTACAGGTGCAGATGTTAGCAGTATTCACAGACACAGATCAGAATGTGTTAGGCAAAGCTTCTAAAATGAATAAGAAAAGAGTACTAGTTGTATGGAGATCAAATAATTATTTGTATGACCTTTGGATGAATGACATGAGATGAACTGTGTGGTATCTATTCAGATGAGCTTAGATACAACCCTTTTGTGTGCACCTGTGCTCCCCCATGTTTAAACATAAAACTGGTATTCCTATCTTGATCCATCCCTCTACATCTATAAATATATATACATATAATTACTGAGAATTCAATACACGTTTTTCAGTGGTGTAAAACTTTTCAGAATGAGTGTTGAAAGAACCTTCCTAAAAATAAAGAGATGCGTGTCACTGTTTAACCAATGTATTTAAGTGTTTCTTTTTCCTTTTATTTACTTACTTTTAAATCTGGAAGAAAGCTACTGTCTTGCTGTTTCTTGATTTCTGGGTGCAACAGATGTTGGTTGTCTATAGACTATGATCATTAGCCACATACATTCTTCTCCTTTAAAGAAGCCTGATTTTATTTGGTAGGTCACATGCTAGGTTCATAAAATTAAGCATGAGTGGTCAGCGCTAAACATTTCCCTATGTTAGTGAGTGGCGAAGGATTGAAAAAGTGACCTGATTCTGGCCAATAAAGGGCTTGGAAGGGTAGGACTCCTACAAGGGAATTGCCCCCTGATAAAAGGAGAGAAGGCTAGGTGTCTCTTTCCCACCTTAAAGGGGTTTTGCAGGGATCTGATGCTAGAAGCCATGTTGAAGCAATGATATTAGTATGTCTCTTCTGTGCTAGTGCAGTGGAAGGATTAGAGGAAAGAAGATGCATTAATGAATAAAAGGAAATAAGTAATGGCAGAGATGACAGAGTAGATGGAATAGGTCCCAGAGATACTAGAGAAGTAAAACAGACAGGAATTCGTCATGGATCTGACATGAGTGACAGAACAGGAGTTGTTGAAGAGGACATGAGGTGTCTGGCTTGGGAACCAAGGAGTGGTAGTTCTCTTAACCGGGAAGATAAAATGTAAGATTTAGGGGCGCCTGGATGGCTCAGTGGGTTAAAGCCTCTGCCTTCAGCTCAGGTCATGGTCCCGGGGTCCTGTGATTGAGCCCTGCATCGGGCTCTATGCTTGGTGGGGAGCCTGCTTCCTCCTCTCTCTCTGCCTGCCTCTCTGCTTGTCTCTCTGCCTACTTGTGATCTCTGTCTGTCAAATAAATGGATAAAATCTTAAAAAAAAAGAGAGGGAGAGAGATTTCATAGGCCTTTAAATGTCAAACTAGTGCTATCCGGAACTGTGAAGCAGGTATCTCAGCTCAGATTAGAGTATAAGGACTAGAGCTAAAGCTATAAATTTAGAACTCTTGGTATATAAGGTTAGAAAAAGTCATGGATATAAATGAGGTTAAAAGAAATGGGAAGCTTCTTTAAATTAGTCTTCATTATAATTCCTTTCTGCTTATTATTTATTTTCTATCTTTGTGTTTTAATAAACCTAATCCATTTCCCATATACCCAACTGCTATTGAGTATCTTTTCACTCATAAACCTTATAGGCATCTCAAAAACAGAATATCTATAATCAAGCTTGTACCTTTGCTAAATCTAAACTCTCTTTTCTACTTTTTATGTTCAAGAAAAATAACAGAATCCTCCCAGTCACAGAATTTGCAAGTCACTTAGAATTCTGCCTTTTATTTAGTATTCCACATTTAATAAGTTGTTCTACTTCTTTAGTATATCTTCAGCTTGTTGTTTTTTCTCCATTTCATTGACTATTTTAGCTAATAAACACAGCATTTATTGACTGGATTATGGAGACAGTCTCCAAATCAACTTACTTCTAGTTTTGGCCCTTCCAATTTGTCCTCAATCCCAATTTTTATTGTACTGGGAAAAAAGTGCAAAGCTAATTGTGAAATCTCTTTGTTTCAAATCTCTGATCATTATTGTCATTCAGGATAAAATTTAAATTTCTTAGTTTGATATACCAGACACTTCATTGCCTCACTGCACACTCACCTTTCCTCCCTCTTTTTCCATATGGAAAAATACATATATATGGAAAAACTATATATATATTTATATTTATATAAATTGATATTTATATATTTATATATTTTTTCTATAAGTAAATATTGGTTTTCTAGTGCTGCCATGAAGAATTACTACATATTTAATGGCTTAAAATAACACAGATTTATCGTCTTACAATTTCTGAAGATCAGAAGTTCAAAATGGGTCAGTAGGGCACATTTCTTCTAGAGGCTCAAGGGGGAATCCATTTCTTTGACTTTTCTAACTTCTAGAGACCAGGTTTATGGCCCATTCCTCCATCTTCGAAGCCAGCAATATGTTTTCTTCAAATCTTGATCCTCTCTGCTTCTGGTCATCTTCTCTGATCTTCCCCTTTCTTCTCCCTTCTGTCGCTGCCAGCGCGACAACACGACCAGGGTTGAGAGGGTAAGAGGATGGTGAAACGATGATAAGATGCAAAGAGATGAGGACAGGAGGGACACAGAGGATGATGTCCAAGCAGTGTCAACTTTATTCAGAACCATGCACCACTATATATAGCTAACAGAACAAAGAAAGTGACCACCTGTGTTGGTAGTAAAACAGTTTCAAGGGTTTCCATTGCTACATACCAGAGGACTACGTGCAGACATCCTGACGCCATATGGCAGCTGCTTAAAGGCAGGTTACTTATTGATAAGAGAGATAGAAGGTAGTACCAGATGTGGTTTTATGGCCCGTATAGGAACAACAAGGTCCTGTCATAGACTGACGACCAGGGTTGTAAAATTCTGTTCCTGATAAGCTAAAGCAGGAGTCCCGTAGGCGGGTGTGGAACACATAGCTCAAACCCTTTCTCAGCACTGCTCAACTTTTCTATCCTGAGAAGTTTAATCTTTAGATGTCAAGGAGGTGCAAGGCAGGGCTTGGTTTGGTTCATACTTCAACACACTACGCGGCTTCCCACACCCTTCTTTACATTTTAACCATCTCCTGATTAGATCAGACCCACCTAACTAACCTAGGATAATCTCCTCATCCGGAGATCCTTAATTTAATCATATCTTCAAAGTCCTTTTTGCTTTGTAAGGTATCATATTTTGGGGATTAAGATGTGGGAATGACAGCCAGCAGGCACATGAGAAGATACTCATTACCACTTCTCATCAGGAAATATAAACCAAAACTACAATGAGGTATTACCACATGCCTGTCAGAATGGCTAAAATAAAAAACCTCAAGAAATAGCAAATGTTGGCGAGGATGTGGAGAAAATGGAACCCTATCTCACTGTTGGTGGGCATGCAAACTGGTGCAGCCATTGTAGAAGACAACATGGAGGTTCCTCAAAAAGTTAAAAAGAGAACTACCTTATGATCCAGGAATTGCACTACCAGGTGTTTATCCAAAGACTACAAAAACACTAATTAAAAGAGACATATGCACCCCTCTGTTTATAGCAGCATTATTTATAATAGCCAAGATATGGAAGCAGCCCAAGTGCCCATCAATTAATTAATGGAGAAAGAATATGTGGTACCTATACACAATGGAATATTATTCAGCCATAAAAAGAATGAACTCTTGTCGTTTGCAACTACATGGATCTACAGGATATAATGCTAAGTGAATAAGTCAGTCAGAGAAAGACAAATACTATATGATTTCACTCATATGTGGAATTTAAGAAATAAAACAAATAAACAAGCAAAAGGAAAATAATGAAAGAGAGAGGGGAAGAGACATAGCAAGAAACAGACTCCTAATTAGGGAACAAACTGATGATTGAGGGGAGGATGGGTTAAATAGAGGATGGGGATTAGGGAGTGTACTTGTTGTGATGAGCACAGGATGATGTATGGAACTTCTGAATTGTACATTGTACACCTGAAATTAATATAACACTGCATGTTAGTTTACTGGAATTAAAAGAAAAAATAACTTAAGAAATTTATAAATAAATAAATAGGGATGACAGTTTTCTGCCTACCACACATACACCTTACAGCAGCTTTGGAAACTATATTCTTCCCTTTTCCTGGAATCCCATTCCCCTCATTCCTGTTTCACTTAACTTCAGGTGTTTCTAAGAAAGAATGCTCAACTTGAGGTTTCAATTCCCTTTCCTTGTGGGAAATCACCCATAGGCAACAAGGAGAATAAGACTCAGAAACACATATCCTAAACACATATTCTATATAATGTCTGTAACTCTAAGCTAAAACATATAATCATGGAAATGGATGTGGAACAGCACCTCACTTAACAGAAGGAAACATTTCAAATCTAAGAGCTGACAGAGAAAGATACTATGAGAACAAGATGATTATTTTCACCATAGCATTCTGGAAATGCTTAAAGAATTAGAAGCACCACTTACCACAAAAGGTCAGGAGGGATAAAGGGGATGGGGTAAATGAAAATGAGAGACTGGTTTGAAAATGTAGATGAAGAGCAGTAACTGCTTCCTCTACACCCTGCAGAGACAAGAAAATCCTGTTCCTGAAGAAATAGAACCAGGGAGTCTCCAGGTCAGTGAAGGGGTCTAACAACAGAGAAGAGTTTGAGCCCAGCATAAATAACTAAATTGCCTTGTTCAGTTGTTTAGTAGATACTAGGGCTAATTTGGGCACAGACACAACTGATCAGCCCTGTGCAAGCCTGGCCCATTCACACTCCTCTAATTTCGCCGCTGTCCCAGTCAGTAATTGTCCTCAGTATGTCTGTTTCCCACCTGTCTTTGCTTTGTAAATTTCCTTTTAGAATTTAAAAAAAAAATGTGAGAAAAGAAAAACTGGTGTGCATAGCTATTCATAGAAAAACACATTCGCTGAGTCTCTATACCAAAGGGTAGTGTTATATACAGTCATATCATAGAGTTAAACACAAAAACTAAAAGCATCACACTGATTACTTGGAAAAACACTAAAGACATGTTTTTCAAATTCTTTTTTCAAACAATTTCATGTGAAGTAGATAAATAGGGAGGACTTCTGGCTGCAGTAGAGGCAGAACCATAATTGAAGGGAGGAACACAGCCACCAATATTCATAAGAGATGCCTTTTAGTACTTGTGATTTTTAAGATAAAAGACATTAGAATTTGCAGTGTGAAATAGGCAAGGGAAATATCAGTGGTCAGACAAGAATGCACTTGCAAAAGGTCATCAAAGCGTGGTAACTTTTTATGTGTTTGCTCCTTTTCCAACTAAAGGCACAAGGTCCTATCACAGGATAGCTTTCCATGGCTCTGGGTCCTGCTGCTGGGCTGTAGTCCACAAGGGGGCCCTGTAGCAGTTGGCTTAAATAAAATCCACCGGCTCCTTCTTCCTTCTTTTCGAACAACTCTATAAAACCTGGAATTGCTTGATGTTGAGATTTGCCACTGAGCTTTTGACATTTTTATCTGATGATGTGGCTTCATCACAGGTGAATCTACTGTTGGCAAACCTCATTAATTGGGGGGAAGCATAATTAGTGACAAATCTAAATTACTGAATATTAAAGAAAACATACTTGTGTTAAAGGCAACTAGAGGATAGAATATGAAAATGTAGTTTAAGAGCATGCTTTAGGGAAATAGTTACAATGAATAAATAAAAACAATTGTAATTAGCCTATTATTCCAGGTATTTACATGGAAACGATGCTTCTGAAGTACTTGAGGTTGCCTGAAAGTAATTTCTTCTTCGAATTAGTTCTAAACTTTAAGCATTCTGTTCTCAATGGTTTTCCTCTATTAATTTGCTTAATAAACCATTTCTTCATCATTAGCACAAAAGGTAAACAGCGACTTAATTAAGAAAACTTCCGAATTATGGTGAGCTATATAAGTGAATTTCATTTTGCCGGGGTGAGGCAGGTAGCAGCTTGATGCCAGAAACGGACACGGGCAATCGCTGAACCTGTCGTATGTCTGTCTGATCAACCAAGAACTAGCATAGCTATCAGTTCTAGCTGGAAGATAATCTTGCTTGTTTAGTTTAGTAGTGATATTAAGGGTACTACTGAGTGAGTGGGAGCTGCTAATAGAATCAACTTCTGTGACAGATGCTCTCAGTTTAAAAAAGTAAAAGCAAAACCGTAAGAAAAATAACTTTTCAGCACAGAAGCCTAGAGACCCTTGAGGATAGATGAAGCCAGAAAAATGTGAGATTATTGTGCCTACCAGAGTATATTAATACTATAAATATAGGTAATTTCCTGAGGAAAAAGTCCTTGAAAATGTACCAAATGTATGATATTGAATATCAAGTTAAGCAGCAAAGACACAGAGTGGTAAGCCAGCCTTGATTCCTGTCCTTTGCCCTTCCTCCAGGTAGGGAAACATGACTGGGATGTCTCATGGGTACCTTGGATTCAAGTGGATCCCACACTTAACACATTAATTTTTTTCTGATGCTTCCTTCTCTTTTCAGAAACTCCATTGTCATTAAAGTTAGAGATAGCCATCCAGGAGCTCAAGAGTTGAATGATCAGGTTCATTCTTCCATTCAACAAATATTTATTAAACAACTATGATGTGCTAGGCACTGTTCTAAGCCCTTAGGATACATCAGTGAACAAAACAGACAAGCATTCCTGCCTGCCTGGAATTTATATGCCAGTGGAGGTGAGTAGTACAGACAGTAAATGATAAATATAACAAATGAGTAATTTCTATAGTGTGTTAACAATTACTGTGGAAAACAAGTAGAAATGGTGGGGGGTGGTGGCAGTCAGGATTATGGTAAGGAATGGCGGGAAGGATGGGATGCAATTTTAAACTGGGTGGTGGGAGTCCACTGAAATTGACCCAGACTGAACTGTAACTCCTGCTTCTCTTCCTCACTGTATGTAGCTGCGTGAAATTCTACCCATTCCTTCAATGCCCTGTTCAGAAGGCATCTCCTCTGTGTTGTCTCCCTGATTCCCTCAGTATTCCTTAAACATTGTCCTCTTTACATTCCCACACATGGATGTATTGTTCCAGAGGGTACCTATGCAGTCTGTTTCCTGCCTCAAGTGGTTGCATCTCTGACTCTCTCTGCCTTAGGGCATTCTCCAGTGCTAGTGCTTAGAATGCAAGGAAGCCCAGAAGTGTTGGGGGGTTTGACACCCTCCTAGGGTTAATCCTCAAACAAGTAGGGAAGAGAGTGGGGAGGTGACTACTCCAGCCTCCACATCTGCTAGTAGAGTAATTTTGAAGTGTGTTCCACACAACTCCTCAGACATTCCCAGTGGGGTTAAGCATCAGTTGCTCATAGTATCTGTTTATTAATAAACCATTTACAGATGCTTTGCCCTCTTCTGTCTCCCTCTTTGCCTTCTTTCACTTGTGCTTTCTGTACTCACCTTAAAAATAACATATCCAACCCAAATCCTTCAGGGGAATCTAAATTCAGACTCCTTAGCACTTCAATTTTGAAATCTTATGGTTTTACGGGATTTTTCTTTATAGTATATTATTTATGAACATTTGCCTCTTTTACTAACTTGTGAGTTCCTCAATTTATATTCTAAAAATTCTATATTGCTATATAGAGCTTTTGACTTTTAATCCAAAATATTAAGCTGCCTATATATTTGGTGAAGTTGACCTGGGTTTAGTTAACCAATTAACCTGGGTTCAAATCCTGGCTCTGTCATTTAACAACTGGATTTTTGGACACTATTTTGTGCCTCCAATTTCTCATTGGTGAATTGAAGGTGAAAATACCTAACTCTGGGGTTGGGGATTATTCTGAGGATAAAATAAAAAAATGTACACAAAGCTCCTTACATAGGACCTGGCACATATTGGGCACTCATTCACTGTGAGTCCTTTCCTGCCCCCTGCCTTTCAATCTCTCTTGCTAAATTCAATGTTTTAAAATAAAGGAACTGGTATCTTGTAAAGCTGATTTTTGACCTATGCATATGAAATGCTAAACATAATGCATTAATTGTAAACAAACAAACAAACAAGTGAAGGAACTGAAACAGATATAGTGGAATTTCAAGGCTCTTTAAAATATTAACATGGTAGATTAGAGGCGTTTCATCTGAGTAAGATGTAGAACCATAAACTGATACATGTTTCTATATTTTTCTCCATCCCTTTTAATTCAGTAAAGAAGTTGGCGTCATATAGGGCAAGGCTCCATTTTCTTTAAAGTATCTGACATCGGGGTGCCTGGGTGGCTCATTGGGTTGGGCCTCTCTCTTTGGCTCAGGTCATGATCTCAGGGTCATGGGATCTAGCCCTCGCAGCGGGCTCTCTGTTCAGCGGGGAGCCTGCTTCCCCTTCTCTCTCTCTGCCTGCCTCTCTGCCTGCTTGTAATCTCTCTCTCTGTGTCAAATAAATAAATAAAATCTTAAAAAAAAAATAAAGTATCTGACATATATTGTGGAAATCTACTGCCAATAAAATAGTCACTTTGGTCAACTAGTTACCTAGAGCAGAGGTGTGCAAAAGAAGTAGTATATTATTTGTAGCAAGGGTTAGCCAATCAAAAAAATGTGTTAATCGTTAGATACTCATTTTTTCCCTCTTCTATATTTTGAGATAGTGATTTGAGGACAGAGACCCAACTATTCTAAGAATGGTACCTTGTAAATTACAAGAAAATATTACTTAACTCACTAATAACTACAGATTGTGAAACGTTTTTTTGAATTTCAATTTAAGAACTATTTCCTGCATTGCAAAATCCCTGCGTCAGGTGCTTTATGAAAGTTTACAGAGAAGAACAAGTATAAGTGGAAGATTTAGAATGGTATGTAGGACTATAGGATGGGATCAAATTTAGGTGATGAAAGATGTATGAAATCACTGCAACATAGATCCAAAAGAGAAGGACAAGACTATTTTAGACATCAGGAAACCTTCATGAAGAGATAATATCTGAGAGAAATGGGTCCTAAGGATTTTAGCACGCAGAAATGGAACAGAGAGTATTTCTGAAATGTGGGGCAGTCAATAGAAAGACGTGGTCATGAGAAATAGAAAATATTTTCAAAAATAGATTTTTGTCTTTCCATTTGGTTCAAAAGTGAAGAGTATTGAAATAGGTTATAGTAAACAGGGGTGGGAGAGGGGAGAGAGGCCAAAAGATGAAAGGTCATGAAAACAAAAGAGAGGGAGAGGAAGAGAGAGAGATACTTCCATCAAATGAGAATGCAAGTAACTGAAAATTCTGCCTTAATTCTTTTAAACAATAAGAAAAAGTTATTATCTCACATAAGCAGAAGAGTACCCTGTTTCTGGACACAGGGTAGCCCAGGTTTGATTGATTCAGTGTCTCAAAGACATAATCAAGAATCAAGTTCCTTTCATCTTTCTCTCTGCCGAAGCTAGGACATCAGCTTTGTCCGCCGCCAGCCACCTCATGACAATGTTACCCACCGTGGCTCCAGGCACCAAAGGCAGACAAACATCAGTCAGGAGAAGGGTAAGAGCTGTCTTCATATGTGTATAGAAACTTCTTTCAGAAATCGTTTTCCCTGAAGCAGCTCTATCTCACGTTTCATAGGCTAAAATTAGATCACATGCTCCTTCCTAAAGCAATTACTGACAAAAAGAATGGGATGTTCACGTTGGCTAAGATGATTCAGTTTATATCACTGAATCATGTTGGTGGAGTGGACACTAGAAAAAAAAAAAAAGGTTTTTCTTCCAGAAGAAGAAAGGGGCAGCTGGGGGGCAGCTGGGTATCTCAGTTGGTTAAATGTCTGCCTTCAGCTTAGGTCATGATACCAGGGAGCTGGGATCAAGTCCCATGTCAGGCTCTCTGCTCAGTGGCCAGTCTGCTTTTCTCTCTCCCTCTGTGATCTCTCTTGTTTTTGCGCTCTCTCTCAGATAAGTAAGTAAGTAAGTAAGTAAGTAAATAAATAAATAAATAAAGTCTGGAAGAGGAGGAGGAGGAGGAGAAGGAGGGCATCATTGTTGAGTTGGTAAGCAACAGTCCCTGTGGAAGTTACAGTGACCATACACCCTGGTTTGCCTGTTGAGTTCTGGTCCATATGTAATTAATAATACTGCTGTCCCAATGTAATTAATAACACATTATTTCACTCTTAAAAGTGCTCCTGTTTTGGACAATAAATTATATGGTCACTGTTAGACATTTAAAGATTTGAGTGTCAGAGTAACAATTTAGAGTGATTATTAGTAAATAATGTGATAAGAAAGGGAAAAAAAAGACACTCACAGATAAAGACCAAGAGATTGGTTAGAAGCTGACTAGAACAATTTAAACAAAAAGGTCTGAACTAGTGTGGTGGCAAAGGGAATGGAAAGAAAGAGGCAAAGAATCCTTACAGAAGTAATAATTTAAAATTTGGCATCTGTTGATGTAAGACATAACAGTAAGGAAGTACAATAAAAGGTGAAAGGCTTTAAATATTTAAATTCACATTACTGAGAAAATATATTGTTCTAATGGAAATGGTAAGGCCAAAAAGACTTGTTTCGATGGATAAAACGCTAAGTTCGATTTTGACATGTTGAGTTTAGTTCTGTTGGGAAGATTAGGTGGAAGTATAAAGAGGTATATTAGGGTTATCAACAGCTTCTGTGATAATTTAATTAGAAATAGAAATTTTTTTGGTGGGCTCTCATGGAGCCAAAGCATATATAACTCTGCAAAAATAAACAAATAGGGAAAAAAATTTAATTCATCATTTACCTAGTAAATAATTATTAAGTGCCAGGCACAGTTCTAAAAGTTGAGGAATCAGCAATTAACAAAACAGATAAAATCTTTGATGTCCTGGAGCTTATATTCTAATGGAGGGAATCATGATAAGCACATAAATGTTGTATTGTGACATATTTTGACACAGGTTATAAAAGAAAAATAAAAGTATTGTATTGGGGGTGATCATGTAAGTCTTTTCTTGTGACATCTGAGTAGAGAAAATGACAAAGTGACATTTGAGTAAAGAGCTGAAGGAAATGAGCCCTGCAGATAGCCAGGCAATAAGTAGTCTAGTCTGAGAGGACAGCAGGTATAAAGGTTTTTATTGAGGGGTTCTTAGAACTTGCAGGAACACATCAGTAGGACCGGTGTGTCTGGAGCCTAGAGAACGAGGAAAGCAGCAGAAGATAACAAGGTCACACAGACAGCCAGAGGCCACGTTCATAGGGCCTTATGGGTCCTGGTGATCCCTTTTAATTTTGCACTGAGGCAGAAAGCCTTAAGATTTTTAATGCTGATGAGCAGAGAATAAATTTTTGTCAGGCAAGGGGTAAGTAGGGATACTGGTTCGGAAGCTATTGCAAAAATTTTGACAAGAAATTACAGAGCTTTAAAGTAGGAAGGCTGCAGAGAAGATGGTGAGGAGTAGTCAGATTAAGAATATATTTTGAAGATGGAATCAAAAAAATTTGCTGATGGATTAGATATGGGGTGTCAAAGCAAGAGAATAGATTAAAAAAAAAAAAGGCACCAAGATTCTGGCCAGAGACAAGGGGAGGACTTTTGGAGGGGCATATATGAAAGAGAGGTGGTGAAACAAATATTTGGTTTCAGAATACTAAGTTTGAGGTGCTTATTTAGACATTGGAGTGAAGATGTTAACAAGGCTATTAGATAAGTGGAATATGAGGTTCAGCAAAAACGTCAGGGCTAGAGATAAAAATTTTGGAGTCATAAACAAGTAGATGGTATTTAAAACCATGGGTCTGCCTAAAATCCCCTGGAAAATGAGTATAGATAAATATGAGAAGGGGTCCATAAACTGATAGCCCTGGGGCACCCAAAGTTGAAAGATGCGGAATATGTTTTTGCAAGGCAGGAAAAGAACTAAACGACCAGTGTCCCAGAGTCAATGGCGTAATGATAAATGCTTCAACAAATGGCCTTCTAAAAATAAAAGCCTTGATTTTTAGTGCATGCCAGTTTCTGTGGTATAAGAACTTCTACCATACCAACTTGTAAGAGTCTAAAAAATTAACACCTGTCGGGACGCCTGGGTGGCTCAGTTGGTTAAGCGGCTGCCTTCGGCTCAGGTCATGATCCCAGCGTCCTGGGATAGAGTCCCAGCTTGGCAGGGAGCCTGCTTCTCCCTCTGCCTCTGCCTGCCTCTCTGTCTGCCTGTGCTCGCTCTCTCTCTCTCTAACAAATTTAAAAAAAAATCTTAAAAAAAAAAAATTAACAGCTGTCTCTTGCAAAGCAAGCTCCAGGATACCACTGCCCAAAAGCAAAGTAAGGTGTTTAAAGGAAGAGGGACTGACAAGCTGTGTCAAATGCTGCTGACAGAATGAGGAAGAAGAATATTAAGAAATGATCACTGGATTGGCAACCCATCGATGAATCCGACCGATGAATATGACAAATGGAAAAGTTGCTTTGAAGGGTGTTTTTATGATGAATAGTAGTAAGTGGGAAATGCTACTTAATAATATGGACAGTTAATGCTTAAAGTTTCCTTCTGAGAAAGCAGTATTAAGGATGTGAAGCACTTAACTACATAAAGAACAAGGAGGGGAACATGTCAGGGAGAGAAAGGCCCTATAGCAGGAATGACCTCCGTGGTTTCATGAACTGAGAGAAGGCCTATGTGCATCAGGCATGGGGGTAAGGCAGGAAATGGCCAGAGGTGAGCTGGAGATGGAAACAAGATCGTGGTGTCCCTTGTAGGTTACCAAAAACAATTTATATTCATTATAAATAATGTGGAATTATGTAGAAGGGTTCTAAGCAGAGGAGTCTCATAATCTGATTGGATTTTTACAGAAGGTGACTGTCCAATGTATTGGACTGTATTGGGAATAAGGGGAAAAATAAGAAAGTGTAATGTCCCCATAGCAGAAGTGTTACTGTTGCTTGGGTGGAAGGAAGATGATGGTGACATGGTGCCAAATGGTAGTAAGAAAGAAGGAAAGGAAGGGATACATTTTCAAGTACATAAATTATTTGCTGATAGAATGTAAAAGATAACCAAAAAGGTGGCATTAAACATGATGTTTAGATTTATGGTTTGGGTGCTTGTATAGGTTGTCATGACATCTACTGAAATAGGAAAACTAGAGGGAAAAATACAAATCTTAAAAGGAAAAACATGTATTTTATTGTTTATATGTTACATGGATTTAGCTTCAAGGGGGTGGAGATGAGAAGAAAGGTTTGGACCACAGATACACACTGGGGAGTTTGCACATCTATGATATTTAAAGTCAGAGGAATGAGTGAGATCACCCAGTGGAAGAGAGTAGAGAGAAAAGAAGGTCGTAGAGTGGAGGACGATCAAGGAGACTGAGGAGTATGCAGAAGGAGTAGAAAAGTTAGAGCAAAGAAGTATTGTGGATTCTAAGAAAGAAGACCAATTTGTGAGCGAGTAGTCGGTTTATGGTTGGAGGTCCAGTGAGAGTGGAAAGCATAAGGGTCACTGGAGACCGTGACAAAAATAATTTTAGAGAAGTGGTGGGGGCAGAAGCTAAACAGTGGGGAATTGAAGAGTGAACAGCTGAGAGAAGATGTATAGAGAGTTTGTTTCGACAACTCTTGCAAGAAGTTTGGCTGTGAAACGGAGCAGAAAAATGGGAAACAGGTAGAGAGGATGTAAGGATATTGTTTAAATATGTGTGATGGTAGATAATCTTAAATACTGGCAGGAATAATTCATTACAGAAGGAGAGACTGGTGATGCAGCAGACAGGGGGAATAATCAGGAAGCAAAACCCTTGAAAGGTGAGTGACAAAGGGATGCGGAGGGAAGGAATGACCTCAGCTGGTGTGGGAACGTCTCCATTACATCTGAAAGGTTGCAAAAGCAAGAGCAGGTCACGTGGGTTTGCTGATTTAGGGACAGGAAGGGGAGGTTCCTCCCATTCCATGGCTTCTGTTTTATCTGTGAACTATAAGACAAGGTCAGCATAATAAAATGGTGTGGGGCGGTGTGCAGAGTAATAAAAAGTAATGATCTGAGTAAAGAATAGAAAAATAAGCTTCTTGGAGAAACAGAGTAACATTGCATGGCATAAGTGAATATATATTAAAGGCTGGTGATCACGGTGTTCATGAATTTGAAGTGACACAAATTACATCAATTTCTCCAGTTGTGTGATTTTCTCATTAATACTACTATGTTGTGATTAGAAACTGAAATTATCTCTTATATGTACCTATCATAAAAAATGAAATTTATAACATTTAAATGGGTAAAAGTTATTCGTTTCCCTTCAACGGCACTTATTAAGTACCTGCTACATGTCAGACACTAAAGATTCAAGGACAGAACTCACGGTGCTCGCTGTGAGAAACCCACAATACGGTAATGCCACGGGTATTTACACAGTAACTATGATCCACTCATGTCAGCGTGTAAGAACATGCTGGTCTAGGATGTATAAATACAGGCTTATATTGAGTATGTGATGTCTCCCAGCTTAAAGTATTCATAACAGGGACGCCTGGGTGGCTCAGTTGGTTGAGCGGCTGCCTTCGGCTCAGGTTATGATCCCAGCATCCTGGGATTGAGTCCCACATCGGGCTCCTTGCTGAGTGGGGAGCCTGCTTCTCCCTCTGCCTCTGCTTGCCAATCTGTCTGCCTGTGCTCTCTCTAACTAATAAATAAATAAAAACTTAAAAAAAATTAAAAAAAAAGTATTCGTAACAACTCTATGATAAAAAAAAACAAAAAGCAATATTATCTGATATTTCATCAATCATAGGATTACATGAGCTAGCATTTCTGATATTCTCCTCCTGTCTATACAGCTAAATATTGGATATACTCATCTAAAATTGTCAAGATAGTCTCATATCCTATATCCTACATATCTATATCCTACATGCCTCAGAATCTCTGAGGTAAATTACATGTATCCTGAACATTTAAATACTAATTCTATGTTATAGGTGCACATACTGCCTCAGTAATAAGTGTTAGATTCTGTGCCAAGCACTGACACACATGATTTCATTCTAGAATCATATATAAAACCAAAAAACATAGATGTCACTACTAACATTTATTCAGATGAGGAAACTGTGTCTAAGAAGTAGTAAACTAGGCTGTAAATCTAATCTGTCCACCTCAGTCTGTACTCTTAATACCTCTTAAATTTTATTTTTGATAAATATTTTTAGGAACTATTTTAAATATTTAAATGTTCTTTTACTTAGATCCTCCCCCCACCATTGCCAACCAAGGCCAAACATTCTTTTTTTCTTTTTTAAGACTTTTTTTTTTAAGATTTTATTTATTTATTTGAGAGGGAGAGACAGAGTGAGGCAGCATGAGAGGGGAGGTCAGAGGGAGAAGCAGACTCCTCATGGAGCTGGGAGCCCGATGTGGGACTCGATCCCAGGACCCCGGGATCATGACCTGAGCCGAAGGCAGTTGCTCAACCAACTGAGCCACCCAGGCACCCCTAAGACTTTATTTTTAAGTAATCTCTACACCCATCATAAGTAATCTCTACACCCATCAACTCACAACCTTGAGATCGATAGTCTCATGCCCTACTGACTGAGCCAGCCAGATGCACCCAAGGAAGAACATTCTTGTACATCTGAGCATGTTTAGTCTTTGGACATTTCCAATAAGAAAAAAAATTTTTTGCTGTTTATATCTGAATAAATTTCGACTATGTTGTTCATCCTCATCAAAATGAACTCATAGTGGGTCCTCCCTTAGAATTTCTGAGAGCAGACATCCTGTGTTAATCTTTTATTTATCTCTATCTCCTAGTTCAGTTACTGACACACATTTCAGGCTCAGAAATATCTGTTTATCTAAAATTAGGATGGGATATGGTAACCACAGTGTGAGTTTGAGTGATCATGGCTCTAGGCTCAGAGAACATGACATCTGGAAGCTCTGACCGAAAGCCTATTATGGCTTTTGCCATAATAGATGCCAGGGGAAATGCTAGTAATTGGTGGAGAGGGGTGCTGTGGACACAAACATTGCCTCCAGGATATTCTAATGACAGCGCACATTGGAAAAATGGTGAGCTCAATGTATATGGGGTTTTCTTTGACTAACATTCAGGGTTAGGTCTTTCTGAGGAGCAGGGGCCCAGAAAAGTAAGGCAGAGACTTTTCATAGCCTGGTGGTTCTACCACTACTATGGCTCTTACCTCATGGTATTCAAAAAGGAAACAGAGACAGAGACAGAGACAGAGAAGAGACTGAGGTTCAGAGCCTGAATCATCCTGCTATTGTCTAGGTCGATAGCTTTTAGGAAGTAAATTCTGTGAATTTCACATTCCTTACAGTGTGTTTTCCTTCCAAGGTTAATATGAGATTTAAATGATAAATATTTATGTACCTTGTGAAAAAACCTGGACTTCAGCTGATCATGTAGAAAATGTTGGGTAATTGATAGCTGTTGACTTTGTGATATTTTTAGACCTCTTTGATGCCAGGGGTTATGCCATGTCTATCTTTATGGCCCTGATGATAAAGCCAAGTCCAGCTTAGAGAGGTGAATCAAGAAAGAATTTAAGAAGGTAATAGAATTTTTTGGTGGTGTCTGGTAGTGCAGTTGGTTAAACATCTGACTCATGGTTTTAGCTCAGGTCCTGATCTGAGGGTCATGAGATCAGCTCCCGTATCAAGCTTCATGCTCAGCAGGGAGTCTGCTTAGGATTCTCTCTCTCTCCTTTCCACTGTGCTCTCTCTCTCTCAAATAAAATACATATTTTTAAAAAAGTAATAGCATTTTTCTATCTTTTGTCTTTCATCTCCCAAAGGCCACTGACCTTTAGGAAGCTAAGGTTATTCATCAGTGGATTTTTCTAGTCACCTACTGAAATCATTGAAACAAACTTGGCAGGAAGTACAGGGAAACATTTACAAGACACACATTTGTATTTTTTAATTATTAATCACATACTTTATTTGAATCAACTCTTTTATTTACCACTTGTCTAAGTGATAGTAAACATAATCACTATCATTATAAACTAATTTGAAAGATAATTTTCCAATTAATAAATATATATCAATGTAAATTGTGTTTTTCTGATAAAATAATTATAATAGCTGCCAACAACTTTGGAAAGAAAACAAAGGCATTTGTTAGTGGCAACACCTAATGAAAAACTAGATGGGCTAAACTAGAAAAAAATGACAGGCACAATTCCCCCCACAAGAACAATTTGTTACTGATGATGAAACTGAGAAATAACTGGAATGAAAGTTGTGAGATTCATAGTGAAAACCCTCAGGGTAAAATTAATTTCTTTATAACATAGTTTAAAGGCACACAAAAGGAAATTGCTTGTGCCAGATGGGATAGGAAAGGCATTGTGAATAAAAATGAGCATCTCTTTTCTGCTTACAAATATTTAAATTAAGATGATACCAGCATGTCTAGTTAATGGAATAACAGTATTGATGGTTGCACAACTTTTAAAGATTTTCTTATTCTTTTGAAATGGACTTTGTCAACACCCTGAAGTACTTTCAGCAATATATTAAACCTGGCACTTACCAGAGCACATGCTCTTTTCTTTGAATTATCTTTGCAGGCAGAACAGGAGGAATATGATGGAGAAGGTGCTGGATTTAGGGTCAGAGAACCCAATGCAGCTGTTGTGCCTGCTCTGCCACTGGGTGGAGGGCGGCAGGCAAGTCACAGAGCTCCAAGGGACAGTTTCATCATTAGTAAAATGAGGACAGGAATACCTTCCCTTCCATCGACTACATCCCACGAGGATTAAATGAGACAGGTAACGGAGGCAAACATTTCTTGAAACCCATAAAGCATATGTGTGCAAACTGATTTTGTGGCTTATTTTTTTCTGGAAATCATCTCCAGTGTTGTCCTGCATCTGATATGAACTGTTGGTTCACAGCTGCTAGCTTTCTTCTTGTTACAATCGCATGCATTTTTATACATACCATTATAAATCTAATCATTGAGGATTTATCTGATGGTGATCTCTCTCTGCTCTAAAGCACCTACAATAGTTATTTAGTATTTCTCGTGTGCTACCATTTATCTTTCTATTCATATGTCCTCTCCATTTAGCTGTTTATTTATTTATTTGAGAGAGAGAAAGAGAGCACAAGCAGAGGGAGATATAGGCAGAGGGAGAAGCAAGACTCCCCACTGAGCAAGGAGCCCAATGTGGGACTCGATCCCAGGACCCTGGGATTATGACCGGAGCTGAAGGCAGATGCTTAACAGACTAAGCCACCCAGGTGCCCCACTAGGCTCTTGAATATTAAAACTACTACTACTGGGGCACCGGGGTGGCTCAGTGGGTTGAGCCTCTGCCTTCAGCACTGGTCATGATCTCAGGGTCCTGGGATCGAGCCCTGCATCAGTGGGGGGGGGGTGTGTCTCCGCTCAGTGGGGAGCCTGCTTTCCTCTTTCTCTCTGCCTGCCGCTCTACCTACTTGTGATCTCTCTCTCTTTGTCAAATAAATAAATAAAATCTTTAAAAACAAAACAGAACAAAACCAAAAAACTACTACTACTACTAGCTTACACTTACTGATTACTATATGCCAGGCACTGTGCTAAGCATTTTATTTATTTATTTTTTTAATAGAAAAGTATTTATTTATTTAAACATATAATGTAACCCCACCACCCTCTCCCAACACCTCTCCCCCTCACCCCCCTCAGTTTGTTTTATGACATTAAGAGTCTCTTTTGGTTTGTCTCCCTCCCGATCCCATCTTGTTTCATTTATTCTTTTCCTACCCCCTTAACTCCCACCCTGTGCTAAGCATTTTAAATAGATGACTATATTTAACAAGAAGCAGAAAATGCATCCTATTTTCCGGCAGGGTCACATCATACATCTGTGAATATAATGTGAATTAACATTTCACACTCATCAGCTTCCACTCTCCAAAAAATGAGAGATTAAAAAGCTATAGGAATATAAAGTTATATAAACATTTTCCTTCCATTTCATTCCATGACCACTTATGCCCCAGAGTGAGAGTGAGGTGGGGGAGGTGAATATGGTCCTTCCCCGGCTGACATCACTTCTCATACAGCTCTCACAGTGTGAGCACCTAGGTGTAGAAAGTAGGATTATAATGTCTAAAGACATTGGGAAAATATGGACTATGGATGTAGTCTATATACTGTAGCTGATATTAATCTAAGGAAAGTTGCAATACGGGTGAAAAACTGGGGCAAAACCATATTAGACTTCCTAAGAGGGCATTTGTCAGTTTCTAATGTGCAACTTTCCATGAAATTTTCTAGGCCAATTTGACTCAATGCAGTTTTTGCCATACATGTTGGTTATCAATGAAGTGAGACGTAAGGGCATCAGCTAAAAATAGGAAGGCGAAAGGGCTTTGAAATTTTGAGCAGAGAGGAGGGAAAAATGTAAAATGGGAGAGTAGGGAAGTACATAAATTAGGGAAATATTGTAGCACTGTCCAGCCATGGTAAAAAGCTACTGTGAATTTGTGATTAGACTTTAAAGTGTGACAGATGAGTCTATGGACATACCACCTTGAATGTACCCAATCTTGTCTGATCTAGGAAACTAAGCAGGATCTGGCCTGGTTAGTACTTGGATGGGAGACTACCTGGGGATACCGGGTGCTTAGGCTTTAACAAATAGCATGACAAATAAGCATGATTATGCTTTTTCTCTCAATACATTTAACTGCTCCAATACAGAGAAGTCTGTAGAAGGTTGTGATTAATAGAAGGGATTTTACCATGTAAGTTCTTTGGTGGGGGGGAAAGGAAATGTGGGGATATGCAAGAGGCTTACTTTAATGCTAGGCATGGAGTCCGAGTTGGGTAAAAAACAAAGTGAGGGGACGCCTGGGTGGCTCAGTTGGTTAAACAACTGCCATCAGCTCAGGTCATGATACTAGAGTAACAAGATCGAGTCCCGCAATGGGCTCCCAGCTCCACAGGGAGTCTGCTTCTCCCTCTGACCTTCTCCTCTCTCATGCTCTCTCTTTTTCAAATAAATGAATAAAGTCTTTAAAAAAACAAAACAAAAGAAAACAAACAAACAAAAAAAACCAGTGAGGACATGGATTGGGGGAACGAATAATGAAAAAAATGGTGGGTCAATGTATTGAAAAGTCCTGATGTAGTCAAATAATCTTGGATTAACCATAAATTTGTTATGCCCAGTAGTTCTTTTTTTCTTTTCCTGTAAATAGTGCCATCTTCTTCCCAATCTCTGAAAGAAGAATCCTACAACTGATAGTCTATTTCCACATCCTACTCAACACCCTCCACCTCATGGTATTCACTCAATAAACAAAAATTGTAACTTCTATATTCTGATGTTTCATATCTAGATTTTCTAGACTAACTCACAGGTTACCTCTTTGCCTTCTATAAGCCATTGATGCCCTGTCCCTTTCTACCATGGAAAATTATGCCATGGTTTCCAGCAGATTTTGAGATTAAGAGAAGGTCAGGGCCTTCATGATCTGGCATTTGCTTACCACTTCATCACTGTCCATTCATTCCTCCTCCCAGCTGCATTGCCACACACCCTTCAGTTGCTCTAGCCATCCTTGAGCTTTCCACAATGAGTCCATAATCTTTTCTGTTTCTCATTGGCCTTTTCCGTGAAATGACATTTAACAACTTCAGTCTCCAATAAATGTTTATAAGGATGAATTCCCTGCACAATACTTTTGGAACTTCATTATTTGTTAATCATCTTTGATTTCAAAGGTGACATACGATTTTCTAGTCTCTTAAAATAGATTATGAGGGCCCTGAGATAGGGATTGTATATTATATTTAGTTTTCCATTCCCTGTAGCACCTAATGTGGCTTTAAATACATAGGAGACACTAAAAAGGGCCTGTTGAAAAGAATACATAAATAATTGAATGCATGAATAAATGAAAAAAACTTCCTTTGAAGCAAACCTCCACTTTTATGATTTGTTAGTGATTATGTCCCTTTAATGACTGAGTTTAAGAATCTGAATTCTAGGGGTGCCTGGGTGGCTCAGTGGGTTAAACCACTGCCTTCGGCTCAGGTCATGATCTCAGGGTCCTGGGATCAAGCCCTGCACTGGGCTCTCTGCTCAGCAGGGAGCTTGCTTCCCCTTCTCTCTCTGCTTGCCTCTCTGCCTACTTGTGATCTCTCTCTCAGTCAAATAAAGAGATAAAAATCTTTTAAAAAACTAAAAAAAATCTGAATTCTGGCTCATCAGAAGAGCATTTTAAATATCTTGTGGAAACCGATCAGAACAGCTAAAATTAACAAGTCAGAAAATGACAGATGTTGGTGAGGCTGCAGAAAAAGGGGAACCCTCCTCACTGTTGGTGGGAATGCAAGCTGGTGCAGTCACTCTGGAAAACAGGATGGAGGTTCCTCAAAAAGTTGAAAATAGAGTTATCCTATGACTCATCAATTGCACTACTGGGTATTTACCCCAAAGAGACACATATAGTGATCCAAAGGGACACCTGCACACCAATGTTCGTAGCAACAATGTCCACAATAGCCAAACTATGGAAAGAGCCCAGATGTCCATCGATAGATGAATGAATAAAGAGGATGTGATATATATATATATATATATATATATATATATATATATACACACAATGGAATACTACTCAGCCATCAAAAAAATGAAACTTTGCCATTTGCAACAATGTGGTTGAACTAGAAGGTATTATGCTAAGTGAAATAAGTCAATCAGAGAAAGACAATTATCATATGATCTCACTCATATGTGGAATTTGAGAAACAAAACAGAGGATCATAGGGGAAGGGAGGGAAAAAGAAAACAAGACAAAATCAGAAGAGTGAGAAACCATAAGAGATACTTACTCATGGGAAACAAACTGAGGTTGGAGGGGAGGGGGGTTATGGGGATGGGGTAACTGGGTGACAGGCATTAAGGAGGACATGCAATGTAGTGAGCATTGGGTGTTCTACAAGACTGATGAGTCACTGAACTCTACCTCTGAAACTAATAATACATGATATGCTAATTAATTGAATTTACATTTTAAAAAAAGTTAAAAAAATAAATACCTCGTGAGAGCTCATGATTTTTCACCATAAACTGCCTTGAGATAAAATCTTTTTGAAACACTTGGAAAGCTAGAGATTTAAAAGTTCAGATTCACTTCAATAGTTTGGGATTTTTTTGGATATTATTTCCATCAGTGTTGGAGAGTATGACTTTTTTAATTCATTCATAAAATATTACTGAATGTTACTAATAAACTGAAATGAGGGAAGCGCTGAGGTTTAGAATGGTTAGCAGAAACAGACATAGTCCATACTCCAATGAAATGTACAATCTTGTGGAGAAGACGCATTTAATATTTAACTAACACACAAATAAATCCAAGTTGTAAATGTTGTAACTTTATGAAGAGGAACATCATCCTACCAACACACATGAAAGAGAGTTGATTTCGGGTGGTTGTAGAGGAAGTGGTTCTTGAACAAAGATACTCTTTGCTTCCCTGAAACCTCGGTTTCTTCACCTCTAGAGTAGAAATAAAACTTTCATTTAATCTGTAGAGAACTGCTGTGGAGTTTCAATAAAATAAATATATGAAGGGACTCTGAAACTATACATTATTTCCATTGGATTATACCTTGTCTATATGTCATGTTTTCTTTTATTTGAACAGAGAGGAGGGCTTTGTTGTAAGTGAAAGTTACAAAGCCTCAGAAAGTCACTGAATTATTTTTCCTTTATTTTTTTATTTTAAAGATTTTATTTATTTATTTGATAGACAGAAATCACAAGTAGGCAGAGAGGCAGAGAGAGAGGAGGAAGCAGGCTGTCCGCAGAGCAGAGAGCCCGATGCGGGGCTCGATCCCACGACCCCGGGATCATGACCTGAGCCGAAGGCAGCGGCTTTAACCCACTGAGCCACCCAGGTGCCCCTCCTTTATTTTTTTGAAGCAAAATATACTTCCTACGCTTTGCAAATTTTGGGGTTTTTGTTTTTTGTTTTTTTTAATCTCCCACTTCAAGTTTTCCAGAGATTGGTCCCAGATCATTACTGAATATATTTTGATCAGGTGAGTCAGAGAAATAGGTAACAAATCAATGGATTCAGTAAACATTGGCATATACTGTCTCATCTTAGATAATGCCTGTTTTTGGACAAGGAGATGGTTATGTCGGGTCTCTGTCACTGCCACTCCTCACAAATGGGGCTCCTTGGGAATCTTGCTTTTCTCTATGTAGTCTCCCTCAGAGTCTCTCCAGCATGGTGGCATGGCCAGCTGGGTTCTTCCATGGCAGCTGAGAGCTGCAAGAGTTCATTTCTGAGAGAAAGAGAAAGCCAGGCAGAAACTTTCCAGAATCTAGCCTTGAAAGTCATGTAGCATTCTACTCATCAGAATTTTACAAAGTTGATTATACATTCCAATGTTGGTAAATACTACATAAGTGTAATTCTTGGTGTTATTTTTCCCTCAATGCAAATTATTTTAGAGTTATTCATAATAGAAGGAACATCTTGATTTCCCTAATTCTAAGAAGGACATATGGATTACAAATGACATTTTCTCCTAAATTACATTTTTATATGGTGCCCTACAAAGAAACAACTTAATTACATCTAATACTATACTCAATAATTGATCTTTTTTGAAAGAACACATGAAATTTGGAGGCTCTAGCAAATCACATCAATAGATTCCACTGCAAATTAGAATGGCAGGAGGAAGAAAATATTCAGAATATGAGCAGACATAGTAAATTGCCTGAATAGCACAAGAGCCCCAGAGTAAAATTTAAAATCTCAAAGTAATTCCTTTTCACAGCTAATGAAAAATTTTGAAATTTCATGGGAAAATATAGACTATCTCCCACAATATTAGTTAATGATTAAACATAGAAAAATATGACTGTTCAGAAGAATTGGGACATTTTAGTTTGGTATAACTTCAAAAACCCTCATTTCTTGTGATCCCAGAAAATACCAATAAATGATGAGTTTGGGGGAAAATGAGTATCAATTATGTATAGAAATATCCATTCTTTCCTTTTTATTTAGCGACAGAAACTCCAATTTTAAACTTGAAATAATCTCTGTATTTCTTGGACTTGTTTACATCTAAGTATGGCTAGGTGGTTAAGTGTGCAACTTTAGAGAAATTTGACTAATTGAAGCCAGTACTCCCAAAGTACAGTTAGAATATGGACTTGGTGGGGGAGCATGTGGTACCATATTACTATGGGCAGGGCAATATGATTGAATGAACTAGGGTTGCCGATGGTTGTGGGACTCCCTGATACTAGAGCTGTCTGTCCTGCTTAGACTTTAATATAAGAGAGAAATAGATATCTACTTTGTTTAAGCTATTGTTGTTTTGGCATTTTCAGCAAAACCTAATCCTAATAATGAAGATGTTCATTTGTATTTTTAAGCACAAGTTCTTTCTCTCTCTCCTCCCTACATCTCAGGTGGAATCTCTCTGCTGTCTTTAGCTTTACCCTCTTATCTCATCTCTTTTTTCTTTTACTTATCCCCCCACAATTCCCTTAAATATCAGTAGTAGTAATGTGTATTTTTGTTGTTGTTGAATCGCCCCATAATAGTTAAAAGTTTTATGTTTCCTGTTTTTGTTTTATGTTTCCTGTTTTTGTTTTATGTTTCCTGTTCTTACTTTCTAAAGCCAGGATATGTATTTTTTTAAAAATTTTATTTATTTATTTAATAGGGAGAAAAGAGAAGGGGCAAGTGTGCACATGCATGAGCAGCAGTGGGGTGGGGGTGTGTGGCAGAGAGAGAATCTCAAGCAGACCACATGTTAAGCCTGAGGTGGGGCTCCATCCCATGACCCTTAGATCATAGCCAGAGCCAAAGACAAGGGTTGGATGCTCAAACAACTAAGCTATGCAGGCACCCCAGGATATATAATATTTTATATTTCTTTTCCTAAAAACAAACACAAAAACACTTCATCACATGAAATTTTTCTCTTGGCTGTGATACTCTACTGAAGGTTTTTCTCTTCCAGTGAGTCAGTGTTTCAAGACTAACCAAAGTTTTCCCATCCCGGCTAAGGTCACACAAAGGCTATGTTTATTGCCTTCAAAAGTTTCAACAAATCAATGTTTCTTTAAGTTTATGATTTAAAACTCCCTCCCTTGAGGATCTCTTTTGGGCTGGGAAGCTCTTAAATGTGAGTCATGGCTTGGGAGTGAAAGTCTGTTAAAAACAAACATAAAACTCTTCACAGTTGGGAGTTGCCCTTTCATTTTTAGAAATTCATTCTTGTTTCCATAATGTAATAAAGACTTAGCCTCTGATCTCTGGTCATATCTCACAGGTTTTCACTAAAAAGTGGCTGGCAGAAAATCTACTCTTTATAATTTCAGCTACATTAAATTGTCATTTTAAGGTATTCAAAATGCAATAAACAGAATGTAATAAACCAGAGTACTTAACACCCATCCCTACTGAACACTTAGCCATTATCCTAGAACTAGTCTGGATTCCTGTTTTGCATCTCAATTAAAAGACTACTTCAACCACACAGTCAGGTAATGTACTAAATCTAATTGTATGAGGACCTGTTTATAGTATAGGATTTTATGCTATCTCTCAATTTTCTAATTTTTTTTCTCTTTCCCCAATAATTAATTTGATGTAAAGTCTCATTTAACAATTTTGAAGATGCAAATGAAAGTCTTGCCATATCTTTAGAAAAGATTAACAACACCATGTGCTTCACTCTTCTGGGCTTTTTAAAAAAAAATTATTTCAGAGGTATAGGTCTGTGATTCATCAGTCATATACAATTCACAGCACTCACCATAGCACACACCCTCCTCAATGTCCATCACTCAGCTACTCCATCCCTCCCACCCTCTCTCCCCTCCAGCAACACTCAGTTTGTTTACTGAGATTAAGAGTCTCTTATGGTTTGTCTCCCTCTCTGGTTTCACCTTGTTTCATTTTTCCCTCCCTTCCCCTATGATCCTCTGTCTTGTTTCTCAAATTCCTCATATCAGTGAGATCATATGATAATTGTCTTTCTCTGATTGACTTACTGCACTTAGCATAATACTCTCTAGTTCCATCCATATCATGGCAAATGGCAAGATTTTGGGTTTGTTGATGGTTGTATAGTATTCCATTGTGTATATACACCACATGTTCTTTATCCATTCATCTGTTGATAGACATCTAGGCTCTTTCCATAGTTTGGCCACTGTGGACATTGCTGCTATGAACACTGGGGTGCATGTGCCCCTTCAGCTCACTACATTTGAAACTTTGGAGTAAATACCCAGTAGTGCAACTGCTGGGTCATAGGATAACTCTATTTTCAACTTTTTGAGGAACCTCCATACTGTTTTCCAGAGTGGCTGCACCAGCTTGTATTCCCACCAACAGTGAGGAGGGTTCCCCTTTCTCCACATCCTCGCCAGCACCTGTCATTTCCTGACTGGTTAGTTTTAGCCATTATGACTGGTGTGAGGTAGTTTCTCACTGAGTTTTTGATTTATATTTTCCCTGATGCTGAGTGATGTTGAGAACTTTCTCATGTGTCTGTTGGCCATTTGGATGTCTTCTTTGCAGAAATGTCTGTTCGTGTCCATTTCTTCTGTCCATTTCTTGATTGGATTATTTATTCTTGGGTGTTGAGTTTGATAAGTTCTTTATAGATTTTGGATACTAGCCCTTTATCTGATATGTCATTTGCAAATATCTTCTCTCATTCTTTTTTTTAAAAGTATTTTATTTATTTATTTGTTAGAGAGAGAGAGAGTGAGCACAAGCAGACAGAGGCAGAGGGAGAAGCAGGCTCCCTGCCGAGCAAGGAGCCCGATGTGGGACTTGATCCCAGGACGCCGGAATCATGACCTGAGCCGAAGGCAGCCGCTTAACTAACTGAGCCACCCAGGTGTCCCATCTTTTCTCATTCTGTCAGTTGTCTTTTGGTTGTGTTGACTGTTTCCTTTGCTGTGCAAGAGCCTTTTATCTTGATGAAGTCCCATTTTTGCCCTTGTTTCCCTTGCACAAAAAACCTAAAAAGAATTTGCAAACACCAAACCACCCCTACAGGAAATACTGAAAGAGGTCTTCTAAGCAAAGAGAGAGCCTAAAAGTAACAGACCAGAAAGGAACAGAGACAATATACAGTAACAATCACCTTACAGGCAATACAGTGATACTAAATTCATACCTTTCAATAGTTACCCTGAATGTAAATGGGCTAAATGCCCCAATCAAAAGACACAGGGTATCAGAATGGATGAGAAAACAAGACCCATTGATATGCTATCTGCAAGAAACTCATTTTAGACCCAAAGACATCTCCAGATTTAAAGTAAGGTTGTAGAAAACAATTTACCATGCTAATGGACATCAAAAGAAAGAAAGGGTAGCAATCCTTATATCAGACAAATTAGATTTTAAGCTAAAGATATAATAAAAGATGAGGAAGGACACTGTATCATACTTAAATGGTCTATCCAACAAGAAGATCTAACAATTTTAAATATCTATGCCCCTAACATGGGAGCAGCCAACTACATAAACCAATTAATAACAAAATTAAAGAAACACATTGACAATAATACAATAATAGTAGGGAACTTTAACGTCCCCCTCACTGAAATGGACAGATCATCTAAGCAAAAGCTCAATAAGGGAATAAAGGCCTTAAATGACACACTGGACTAGATGCATATCACAGATATATATAGAACATTCCATCCCAAAGCAACAGAATACACATTCTTCTGTAGTGCATATGGAACATTATCCAGAACAGATCACATTCTGGGTCACAAATCACGTCTCATCCAGTACCAAAAGGCTAGGATCATTCCCTGAATATTTTCAAACCACAATACTCTGAAGCTAGAACTCAATCAAAAGAGGAAAGTTGGAAAGAACTCTATCTAATACATGGCAGCTAAAGAGCATCCTACTAAAGAATGAATGGGTCAACCAGGAAATTAAAGAAGAATTGAAAAAATTCATGGA
Organism: Taxidea taxus jeffersonii; assembly: GCA_003697995.1. Taxonomy (NCBI): domain Eukaryota; kingdom Metazoa; phylum Chordata; class Mammalia; order Carnivora; family Mustelidae; genus Taxidea; species Taxidea taxus. The sequence goes on along the minus strand of ML105244.1, from coordinate 400,176 downwards.
AACAAATGAAAATGAAAACACAACTGTTCAAAACCTTTGGGACAGAGCAAAAGTGGTACTAAGAGGAAAGTATATAGCAATACAAGCCTTTTTCAAGAAACAAGAAAAGTCTCAAGTACACAACCTAACTCTACACCTAAAGGAGCTGAAGAAAGAACAGCAAAGAATGCCTAAACCCAGCAGGAGAAGAGAAATAATAAAGGTCAGAGCAGAAATCAATGAAATAGAAACCAAAAGAAGAGTAGAACAGATCAATGAAACTAGGAACTGGTTCTTTGAAAAAATTAATAAGATTGATAAACCCCTGGCCAGACTTATCAAAAAGAAAAGAGAAGGAACCCAGATAAATAAAATCATGAATGAAAGAGGAGAGATCACAACCAACACCAAAGAAATACAAACAATTATAATATTATGAGCAACTATATGCCAGCAAATTTGACAATCTTGAAGAAATAGATGCATTCCTAGAGATGTATAAACTACCAAAACTGAACCAGGATGGAACAGAAAACCTGAACAGGCCCATAACCAGTAAGGAGATGGAAGCACTCATCAAAAATCTCTCAACAAACAAGAGCCCAGGGCCAGACAGTTTCCCAGGGGAATTCTACCAAACACTTAAAGAAATAATGCCTATTCTCCTGAAACTGTTCCAAAAACTAGAAATGGAAGGAAAACTTCTAAACTCATTTTATGAGGCCAGCATTACTTTGATCCCAAAACCAGACAAAGACCCCATCAAAAGGGAGAATTACAGATAAATATCCTTGATGAACACGGATGCAAAAATTCTCACCAAAATACTAACCAATAGGATCCAACAATATATTAAAAGGATTATTCACCACGACCAAGTGAGATTTATTCCAGGGCTGCAATGTTGGTTCAACAGCTCCAAATCAATCAGTGTGATACAATACATTAACAAAAGAAAGAAAAAGAACCATATGATACTCTCAATAGATGCTGAAAAAGCATTAGACAAAGTACAGCATCCCTTCTTGGTCAAAACTCTTCAATATGTAGGGATGGAGGGTACATACCTCAATATCATAAAAGCCATCTATGAAAAACCCACAGCGAAAATCATTCTCACTGGGGAAAAACTGAGAACTTTTCCCCTAAGGTCAGGAACACCACAGGGCTGTCCACTATTACCACTGCTATTCAACATAGTACTAGAAATCCTAGCCTCAGCAATCAGATAACAAAAAGAAATAAAAGGCAACTGAATTTGCAAAGAAGAAGTCAAACTCTCACCCTTTGCAGATGATATGATACTTTATGTGGAAAACCCTAAAGACTCCACTCTAAAACTGCTGGAACTCATATAGGAATTCAGTAAAGTGTCAGGATATAATCAATGCACAGAAGTCAGCTACATTTCTATATACCAACAACAAGATAGAAGGGAAAGAAATTAAGGAGTCAATCCCATTTATAATTGCACCCTAAACTACAAGATACCTAGAAATAAATCTAACCAAAGAGGCAAAGGATCTGTACTCAGAAAACTATAGAGTACTCCTGAAAGAAAATGAGGAAAACACAAAGAAATGGGAAAAACATTACATGCTCATGGATTGGAAGAACGAATATTGTGAAAATGTCTATGCTACCTAGAGCAATCTACACATTTAATGCAATCCCTATCAAAATACCATCAACGTTTTTCAAAGAAATGGAACAAATAATCCCAAAATTTATATGGAACCAGAAAAGACCCTGAATACCAGAGGAATGTTGAAAAAGAAAACCAAAGTTGGTGGCATCTCAATTCCAGACTTCAAGGTCTATTACAAAGCTGTAATCAGGGGCACCTGGGTGGCTCAGTTGTCAAGCATCTGCCTTCTGTTCAGGTCATGATCCAAGGGTCCTGGGATCAAGCCCCTGCACTGGGCTCCCTGCTCAATGGGCAACCTGCTTCTCCCTCTCCCATTCCCCCTGCTTGTGTTCCCTCTCTTGCTGTGTCTCTCTCTATCAAATAAATAAATAAAATCTAAAAACAGCAACAACAACAAAGAAAGCTGTAATCATAAAGAAATATGGTACTGGCAAAAAAACAGACACATAGATCAATGGAACAGAATAGGGAGCCCAGAAATAGACTCTCAACTCTATAGTCAACTAATCTTCAATAAAGCAGGAAAGAATGTCCAGTGGAAAAAAGCCTCTTCAACAAATGGTGTTGGGACAATTGGGCAGCCACATGCAGAAGAATGAAACTGGACTATTTCCTTACACCACACACAAAAATAGACTCAAAATGGATGAAAGACCTCAATGTGAGATAGGAATCCATCAAAATCCTTGAGAAGAACACAGGCAGAAACCTGTTCAACTTCAGCTGCAGCAACTTCTTCTGGGCTTCTTTTAAAATGGCTATGGATTTTAATGACTCTGGCTATAACCAAGAAATCTGTTTAATTATATAAAAACAGGGGTTCATTCAGTGAAATGACTCTGAGATTCTGCCTTTATATATATATATGTGTGTGTGTGTGTGTACATGTATATATACATATATACATATATATAATGTAAACATATTTGCACACATATATATATATACAGACATATATATTTTTCCACCCAACTTATTCTTTGAACATAGCTATTATACAAAATTTTATTTATAGTAGTTCTTTTCTTTTTTGGAGTGTTGCAGAACAAATTAGCTTTAATTGCTGTACCTGTTAAGTGGGATATTTTTTTGGAAAAGTGTATGGTATTCCGAAAGTTAGATAAAGTACAATGCACCAGGAAATACAGTGCAAGCTCCTGGAAGGCTTATCCCTATCTTCTCCACCTTCAGTGTTCCCATGACACCTGAGATACTTACTGGAACATGCCAGATAACTCTCCCTCAAATATTTGCTACAGGAAAAGCATAGACAAGTGTACCCTGTAAATACTGAAAACCCTATATAAATCTATTTTCTTTGGGCTTCCTTTGTATTATTGTGACTCCTTGCACCTGCTGCCTTTTCTGATCCCATGGTCTTTGTTCATTTTGTCCAAAGACAGTGGAAGTAATAATGGGAAAATCAGAACTATGGTTTCTTGGTATTTTTTCCTTCTCAAATGAGTAGGAAATGGAATACAAAAACAAAACAAAACAAAAACTAACTAAAAATATTGGTGAGATAAGGTTGTTATAAGATCACAATCCAGTTATCAAGAAAATCCTCCATTGAATCAATTAACAGAGTCTGCATAAACGACAGCTGAGTAATGAGGAAGTATCACCCACTCAATCCCAGTCCCAGCACATGACGAAGCGCAGGTTTCTTCCTATTTTTCTCCCTTGGCTTGCTCCTGGGAGCGAAAGGGTAGAAGGAGGAGAAGACAAAGAGAAGTATGGAACTCTTGAATTTTCCTCCTTTCTACACTCTCTCCCTAGGTGATAGCATTTATTGCTATGACTTTAAGAGCTGTGTACATGTCATTAACTCCAGAATGTATATCTTTACTTTATATCTGAACCTCAAGCTTATTTATCCAACGAACCAAGTGACATCTCCTTTTAGATGGATGGATTTATTTATTTACTTATTTACTTACTTACTTATTTGACAGAGAGACAGAGAGAGAACAAGCAGGCAGAACAGCAGGCAGTGGAGAGGGAGAAGAAGGCCTCACTGAACAGGGAGGCCAATGTGGGGCTCTATCCCAGGACTCTGGGATCATGACCTGAGCTGAAAGCAGATGCTTAACTGACAGAGCCACCCAGTCTCCCCTCTTCTTGGATATTTTATAGACATGCCAATATTAGGATGCCTCAAATAAAACCTATCACTACTTTCCTACTCCATTCCCATAATTCCATCAATCTTCTTATCAAGTTAAATATCATAATCCACTTAGACGTTTATATGCCAAAAACCTGAGATCCATTTTTAGACATTCTACCTTCTTATCCTGTACTCATTCTGTTCTCATGATATGTCAATTCTATCTTCAAAATACATCCAGATCTGCCCACCCACCTTGCCACCTTTGCAGACATCACCTCTGTCCCAGCCATCATCCTTTCTCATGTAGAAAGCAGCAACAGTTTCCTATCTGTTTCTTTTGTGTACTTTTCCTTTCTCCATACACACAGTTTATCCTACACATGAAAGCCAAGGTGATATTTTAAAGATTTAAAAAAAATTTTTATTTATTTGACAGACAGAGATCACAAGTAGGCAGAGAGGCAAGCAGAGGGGGCTTGGTGGGGGATAGGGGGAGGGAAGCAGGCTCCCCACTGAGCAGAGAGCCTGACTCGGGGCTTGAACCCAGGACCCCAGGATCATGACCCGAGCTGAAGGCAGAGGCCTTAACCCACTGAGCCACCCAGGTGCCCTGCCAAAATGATATTTTACAAATTGAGGGGCGCCTGGGTGGCTCAGTGGGTTAAAGCCTCTACCTACGGCTCAGGTCATGATCCCAGGACCCTGGGATGGAGCCCCGCTTCAGGCTCTCTGCTCAGTGGGGAGCCTGCTTCCCCCTTTTTCTCTGCCTGCCTCTCTGCCTACTTGTGATCTCTGTCTGTCAAAAAAAAAAATGCAAATTGATTATGTGTCTGCCCTGTTTCAACTCTCCCCATGCCCAGGTCTTTAACTTAATGTTATGCTACTTTTACTTTTGCTCATTGTATTTCTGCCACCCCGGTCTTTTCTATTCTCCAAATGCAGCAAATGCTCTCCTAACTTGGGACCTCTTTTCTCTGCCTGGAACATTCTCCACTGCCCACTCTTCACCTCACGGGCTGAATTTACTCTTCTAGTCTGTTTACATGTTGTTTCCTCAGATACACTTTCACTAACTATCCCGTTATTTTCTCTCATGGCAGCCTTTATTTTCCCTAAAATATTTACAAGCTTTCAGAGCCAGGACCATGAGATTTAGATGCAATGTTGGCTCCCCTGTGAGTTTGCTAATTCCAAGATACCCTTATCCTTTTGCCTCTCCTTTTTCCTGTTGGGACAGAGGTAGGTTGTACTCTCACAGTTCTTCCCCTGTCAAACCATGCACTAAGATATCTTTGTGAAATTCCTTAATTTGTTTGAGGATGTTCTTCCATTATATATACAATCTATTCTGTTGCCTAATGTTTCTTCCCTAGTGGCCCTTTTTGAATGTGCCAAGCAAATGCCCTCAGGTACTTGCTTTATCTAAGACAGCATATCTATATCTCAAGTTTAAGACAAGTGGAAACTTAAAAAAAAAAAACCTAAACTCTTGCATCATTGGACTTATAGTGGTTTCCTGTGGGACAAGAATTTTGACCCTATTTATTAAAATCTAGTTGTCTATCCTCCACATCATTCAATGAAAGATTTAAGGTACACTACAACAATAACTAATTCTATGAAATGATAACAAAATAGAAAAAAATTAGAGGAGTGGGAAAGAAAAGACAAATATGCCTCTAATGATGGCCCGAATATTTCATATAGTTGTATTCCAAGTTGGGCTCTGACATTTTGGGCAGAAGAGATGAATGGAGAGACTAAATGTGTTACGCATTTCTTTTCATCAGAGAGAGAAAAACAAAATTATGTGGTTCCTTGGAATAACCAAAGTTTTCCCTGCACTGATTTCCTATTGCTGTTTCTTATAATGATGCTATTGCTGAGAGAGAAACATAAAAAAAAAAAAAAACCCAACAACAAAAAACTATAACCATAAAACAACAACAACAACAACAATAACAGTAATAAAACCAATGCAGTGGCATTGATCTTTTAGAAGGCTAAGGTAATAAGTTTTAAAGATATAAGCTGCTGAAAATGATTCATTTCTCCAAGTCACACACAAAGACTTATTCAATTATTGCATTCAGTGGTTGTAAACTTTTGACCAGCTCTCAGCAACCAATGATGTGTGCAATGGGGGTGCTTAATAAATGCTGAGCCAAGCTTTCAAACCACCCAAGCTCCTCCTGGATTATAAGTATTGCACTTTTGAAGGCTGCTATCTAATAATCTGGTACTTCATTGTGCTTAGCCTGATTCAGTATTGATTAAGTTCTCAGCCTTTCTGAGTTTACCACTCTTCTCTGTCAGTTGAAGATGATTGCCTCAATTGCTGTGCCTTTTCCTGGGAAATGTATCCCTTTCAAAATGCTGCCTGAACAGATTCCTTAGTATTGGAAGGCAGAGCAAAGGTATGCTGTAATGAAAAAGGGATCATCTACAGCACAATTTCTTTGACTCAAACAAGAACTTGTGGATTTATAGATTTTAGATGGGGAAAACCAATAAGTGAAATTTGCCATAGAAAAAGTATATCCTAAACCATAAAGAAAAGCCAGTTGCTGTTCTAATCCATAATCAGAAGTGACATAAATCTCTGTACTCAACTTCTTGCTTCTTACATTGAAATAAGGAAAAGGACAAAACAACCACATTACTTTTATTCTAGTTGTAGGATCACTGGACTTGAAATTGGTACACTCAGATTTTAGAAGCACCAGTATCTATAAGTAACTGTGGGTTCTTGGGTAACTGTATTTAAGTCTTTCACAGTGAACCTAATTTACATACACACAAAAAAACAAAGAGATTAGACTAGATCACTGGTTCTCAGCTCTACTAGGGCCAACATCCTCTTTTTATTTTTTAAGATTTTATTTATTTATTTGACAGACAGAGATCACAAGTAGGCAGAGAGGCAGGCAGAGAGAGAGGAGGAAGCAGGCTCCCTGCCGAGCAGAGAGCCCAATGTGGGGCTCTATCCCAGGATCCTGGGATCATGACCTGAGCCGAAGGCAGAGGCTTAACCCACTGAGCCATCCAGGCGCCCCCAACATCCTCTTTTATAACAAATATATTTCTAATGCCCTCTTTGTTATCCTGAAATGAAGTTCATATATTATATAATCTACTACAGATAAAATTACCGTCAAAATATGTATAATACCCTAAATAAAGATGAACTGAATAGAAAGTAATTAATAATAAAATAATACGTATATTTCAACAGGCAAATGTTCAGTTATGGCTTTAAAGAAGGACATAATGAAGTGGTCAGAAAATTATACTTCCTTACAATGAATCTTTGGATTTCTTAGATACCAGGTGATCAGAAACCATTCCATGAAAGAAGTATAGGAGAATAAGAGACACAAGAGTGCACATTTAAATAAGAAAAATAGTGTCAGAGTTAGTTTATAAAAGGCCAGACTTATTTGTATTCGATAGGAAAAGGAGAGAAATAACCTTAACTGAAAGCAAGCTAACAGGGGTGCCTGGGTGGCTCAGCCGTTAAGTGTCTGCCTTCGGCTCAGGTCATGATCACAGGGTCCTGGGATCAAGCCCTATATCGGGTTTCCTGCTCAGTAGGAAGCCTGCTTCTCCCTCTACCACTCCCCCTGCTTCTGTTCCATCTCTTCCGTGTCTCTCTCTGTCAAATAAATAAATAAGATCTTTAAAAATAAAAAATAAAAAGAAAGCAAGTTAATATGGCAAGACATGTTAATTTCTAATTAAAGATGGAGAAGTAGATCAACGAGGGAATATATTATAGATTTTATTTATTTATTTGAAAGAGAGAGAGAGAGAGAGAGCAGGAGCTGGGGAGAGGGACAGAATGAGATGGAGAAGCAGACTCCCCACCCAGAAGGGAGTCCAACGCAGGGCACCATCCCCGGACTCTAGGATCATGACCTGAGCCCAAGGCAGACGCTCAACTGAGCCACCCAGGTGACCCTGAGGGAATATATTATATTTCAAATATGTTATAATACAAATGAAATGGATCCTACATTTAAGTGTAGTATCCGAATAATTATTTTATGACATGGGAAAAGGCAGCTATCAAAAAAAGTATGCTCTATCTTGAAATCCTCCTATGGGTCTGCAATACTTGAAAGGACCTTAAAATTCTATCTTTTAGAAGATATAAGAGGATGTAGAGAAGATATGTGGTAGATCTCTGAGAACAATATTAGAATAAGTTTGAAAATCAACTAGCATACTCAAAACAAATGAGTGATTTCAATATGTAATTTTTACATCTGTGCTGCTCTAGGGTGTTTATAAATATTTTTGAAATAAAATATTAATGAAATGTGGAGAAATCTCTGATTTTCATATCTCCTTACTGATTTAATAATACTTAGTTATAGGTTTTTTTAAAAGAAGTTTCAAATCTCTTCTGTTACATATGTACATGCAAGAGCTACAAATGCAGGTTGACAGAGGTGTGTGGTGCTGGTCCTGGCACCGGCGCTGGTGAGGACTAATTTTGGGTGAAAGGGTTTCCTGAAATGTTAAATAACTCTTGTTAAAGTCTAAAGACAACAAAATTCAAATCTCTCAACTATATGGTAGTTGCAGTACTAACATATTCAGTGTGTATTAAAACCATGCATATACTTTTTTATATGTAAAATGGATCTAGTTTTTTGAACCAGAACTAGAAACAATTTTCCACCTGTATGACTACTTAACTAGAGCTATAGGTCTCAGAGTCTGGTCCCTGCACCAGCAGCATCAGCATCCCCTAGGGGCTTATTAGAAATGCAAATTCGCTGGCCCTGTCCTAGGCACACTAAATCAAAAACGGGGTGGGGAGCATCACTCTGTGCTTAGCCCTCCAGGTGATCTGATGCAGGCTAAGGTTTAGAAAACCACTGATCTCCAAAGGACACTTGCAAATTACTTAGGATGTGAGATAAGTCTTCATTTTGGGTAACTGTGCCACACGTTAGGGGACATCCCTGACTCCCACCCATCAAATAACAGTCAGATCCCCAGTAATTGCAACATCCAAAAAATGCACCCACGGATTTCTCAAATGCTTCCTAGAATATGTGACTCTTCATGTTGAGAACTACTGGGTTAAACAATGGCTGTAGCTCTGGTCTATTACTCTATTACTTTCGTGGAGGCAGCAGGAACTTAAAAGGCAATGTGATTCAGAGCTAATAAGTTCAAAACTCAAAACAGTTAGTGTGATTTCTGTAGGACATCTGTCCACAGGCTGGACTTGTGCTCAAGTGTAGGGGTATTGCTGAGGCTCATTCTTCAGACGTAGTTTTAAATTGTAACTTAGCTGACAGAAGCAGAAGGGCATAAAATCAAGAAACAAATTCCAGCTCTAAATGTCCCAGGTTATTGGTTCTTCTACTTCAGGTTTCTCCTAAAGGCCTTAGAGTGTGGCTGGTTCACACTATTGCTTAGTTAACACTGAGTAGACCATCAATTTCCATGATGGGGATTTGGGGGGTTAGGGAGGGAGCATCAGTTAAACCTTATTACTTTGTCAGTTTTCTGTAAACACAATCTACAGAATACCTCAATCCTGCATAATACAAGAACTTCAGAGCGTTTTTTCCGTTAGACCCATGACAAATACTGAAAGATCCAATCAAGATCTGGCAAGCATTCTATTATTAGCAGAAATGTAAACTATCAATGACCACAAATAGAGTTTAAAAAAAGCTAAAAGCACTACATATTGAGAATCAGAACTATGTCCCAGATTATGTTTCTCATATTAGTCAGGGTATAGGCTTACAATTAGAGTTTTGAGGTATTATAATATAAATGAAAACCCAATTTGAATTCTTGATAAATAACAGAAATAAATGGCATTTGCCATTTCAAGGATGGGTCCATACTTTGTCTGTTTACACAATGTCTTCTTCATTTTAGCTAATTTCCTCTCCTCTGGAAAATTAACAAAGGAGAAACAATTCAAATGAAATGCAGTCTTGTGACTTTAATGTTAATCCAACAGTTTGCCGATAAGAGCAGTCTAGTTTTAAGATAAATTGCTGGTGTGACAGCTCTCTAATTGATCAACTGACCTCTTGCCAGAATCCAAGGCAGAAAGACACCCTCTTCGAACATACACACAGAGTTTCCATGGCGTTTTCTGAGACTTTCAATTTATGAACGTTCAATAAATTTGCGTGCAAATCCTGAAATCAATGCCCGTTTTCCTGTTCTTGTGTCTCTTCTTTTCAGTATTTATCAAAATTGACAATTCCCATTTCAAGTGTAAACTCCTCAATGAAGCAAAAATCTCATTCTGCATATATGATCTAAAATCAGGGTCCTGTCTCTTTTTTTAATGCATTAAACAAACAAGGACAGAGCAGCTCATGGGGATACTCTCAGTGCAAGTGGTTGGTGATAGAAAAATCAGTAGGACATGGCAAAATTAGAAACAAGACCAGCCACCAGGGTAATGAAATCTAAGTGTAGAGCATAAATGAAGCATCAAGGAGGATGATTTTGATTCATTTTGACTGATAATCAGGGAAGAGGGGACTTTATGTATGGAAGAAGAACAAAAGCACTTGAAGGGAATAAATATAATACAACTGAAAAGGAGCAGAATATATTATACGTTTAACTTTCTATATCATTGCCAGATTGATATATCCTGAGTGTTTTTTTTTCTAACCGTTAAATATTTTTTGAAATTCTGACTTTTTTTTAAAGATTTTTAGAAAGGATTATTTATTTATTTATTTGACAGAGAGAGACACAGTGAGAGAGGGAACACAAGCAGGGAGAGTGAGAGAGGGAGAAGCAGGCTTCCCACTGAGCAGGGAGCCCGATGTGGGGCTCGAACCCAGGATCCTGAGATCATACTTGAGCCGAAGGCAGACACGTAACGACTGAGACCCAAGCACCCCTAAAGATTTTGTTTATTTATTTGAGAGAGAGAGAGAGACAGAAAACGAGCAGGGAGGAGGTTCAGACAGAGAGAGAGACAAGGAAGCAGACTCCCTGCTAAGCAGGGAGTCCCATGTGGCGCTTGATCCAGGACGCTGAAATCATAACCTGAGCCAAAGGCAGATGCTTAACCAATTGAGCCACCCAGGCACTCCTGAAATTCTGACTTTTAGCAACTGACAGTCCATAATATATCATAATTTACTTGATTATTCTATATTTAAATGTTTAGGGTATTTCCATTTTTTTTTTCCATTTAGAAAATCTACTATGTATGGTTTTGTTAAAGTTCTGTTTGCAATTATTTCACCTTGGAAAGTGAGAAAAAGAAAACAGGTCTGTGTAAAGAACTGCTTATAGAATATTGCATGTTATCAGTACACATTGGAAAAGAGGTAAAAATCATACAGAAAATGTGTTGTTAGAAGATATAGAGACCAAGCTATTTTGTTAACACTATTCAATTTTATAGCTAGGTAAGGCTATTTATAACAAATATAAATGTATTTGCTTTATTACAACTAATTTACTTTTTGTTGTATAACACAATTATGAAGTCCACAGACTTTGGATAACAAAATAGGAAGACTAGGTGTCATATCTACAATTAAATTTAATCTCTATTTTTAAGCTACTGTTTAAGCCTGATGGCACACAAACTTAATTTGAGCAATTCTAGGTAAAACCAGTAAATTCAAGTTTGCTCTTAGTCATGTCAGTGTTATTCCCTCAAACTGACATTTCTTCCCTTTCACTTCTTCCTATCATTGCATCTTAGTGAAGAGGGAGTGTTGGGTGTAGGGTAAGGTGACTACATGGTATTGGGATATCATGAGAATTTATATGGAACACAGACCCCATCCGTGCAATAAAGAGTCCTGACTGACCTCTGGCCATTATCATTCCTTCATCTAGTATTTGCTGAGCTATTCAGGTTTGCATGTGGGAGGAATTCTCTGCATCTAGGAAATCTCTATTATAGGACAGAGGGTCTACAGCTGTCTATGCCCGGTTCATTTCCTTGTTAATCTCAGAGGATGAGAAGGGGTGAGGCCTTCCTGGGGCTACTGGCAATTAATGGGGCTCCTTTAGGCAGCTGAGGTACCTGAAATCCTAGGCAACCAGCTGTACTGTGCCCACCTTATGGTGGGATGGGAAACTCTTGCTATGGTCTCCCAGAGTCCCAGCTTTGTTATAATTACTATTATTTTTTTAAAAGATTTTATTTATTTATTTGACAGAGATCACAAGTAGGCAGAGAGGCAGGCAGAGAGAGAGGGGGAAGCAGGCTCCCCGCTGAGCAGAGAGCCTGATGCGGAGCTTGATCCCAGGACCCTGAAACCATGAAATGAGCCGAAGGCAGAGGCTTTAACCCACTGAGCCACCCAGGTGCCCCGATATAATTACTATTATTTTTGAGGGAAACTGTACAGCTGTCCTCTATGGAGTCACCACACATGTTATGGGTCTCCTGCCACTCTTTCCCTTAATGCTAACCGGATATGAGTTCAGAATTCCGTCCTAGACACTTCCTTCAGGGTCATCTCTCTGACGGCTCTCCAGCTCATCCTCCACCCACACCCCAGAGGAACACTCATTTTTAAAAATTTCTTCTTAGGTGATAAATATAGCTCAACAACCACCTTCTTATTTCAGTCCTTACCTTGATTGTACCTACAGAGTCTATTTCCAAGAGGGTTACAATCTGAGGTTATGGGTGCATACTGATTTTGTTTTTAGAGAACACGATTCAGCCCACTAAAGTTGATGTAGGAAAGAGAATTACAATGCATAGAAAAAGAAAAAAAGGAAACTCAATATCACAACTTTCAGAGACCAGATATATGTATTATGTATCATATAAATAAAATACCTTTCCTTGAAAAATACCTGTTGGCTCAATTAAGGTATGGATTTAACTTATTAAATATTATAAATAATCAAAAACACATGGAAGGGGAGAAATAGGACACAGGACCTACATAGGATTACTAGGCATCACATTTTTTTAAAAGATTTTATTTATTTATTTGACAGAGAGAGAGATCACAAGTAGGCAGAGAGACAGGCAGAGAGAGAGGAGGAAACAGGCTCCCCACTGAGCAGAGAGCCCGATGCGGGACTCGATCCCAGGACCCTGAGATCATGATCTGAGCTGAAGGCAGAGGCATTAACCCACTGAGGCATCCAGGCGCCCCGGGATCACACATTTTAAAGGAAATATTTTATTTATTTATTTGAGAGAGAGACAGAGAGAGCACGAACAGGTGGAGGGGCAAAGGGAAAAGGAAAAGATGTCCCTATGCATCACATCTTACATATATTCATAATACATAAGTATTCTGTCTTAGATAAGTGACATTTGTAAATTTCATTTGCTCCTTTTCACATCTGTATGCAAGTCAAGGGAAAAGACCCCACCTCATTCATCTTTGCCTAGAATAAAAATTTGCACTCTTGAAGTACTTAGAAAAATATGCCTTTGAAATGTGTACTCCTAAGTCCAGAGTATGCTAGAACACATGCAATCCAGCCTTGAGTTTATGTTAAAATAGAAAAGATACATATATTGATGATTTCAGCTATACAGAAATCCACTTCAGTCAGCTTAATTAGAAATGCCTTCATTATTATTTTCTTAATTCCCTTTCTTAATTTCCATTACAGAAAGCAGACAGGTAGAACAGGCTTTGACATTGACTGATACAAAGGCTCAATGATTCTATCAAGGGTTTCTGCTCTTCCCCGCTCTTATCTGCAGGGCAACTGCACCTTAAGGCTGATTACCCTTGTGGTTGGCAGATAATTGCCAGGAGCAATTAATAAAGGATTCTTAGGAACTTCTCCCAGCCTTCTCTTCTTACTGGCAAGGGAACTTGTCCCCAAAGAAATTAACTATCTGGCTCTCTTAACAATGACACAAAGCTAATCATGTAAAGTAACCATTCTGCCCACGGTGAATTTGGCAGGAAAAACAAGCTTGTTCATCAATGCCTCATCACCTGCCCAGTGTAATTCTTCCACCAAACCAAACAAAAACAATGGCAAACACATTTTCAGGCAAGAAGCCTGAATGACCCACAAGTTGCCTTGTTTTTTTTTTTTGTTTTCACAGCAACATCTGTTCACCCATGCACATTTATGACCCTATATGAGTACCTCGTTTCTTTCCTTAAAGAAGAAAGCACCATACAGGAGTGAAGAGAAATAGAACAGAAATCAAGAGACAGGGGCGCCTGGGTGGCTCAGTGGGTTAAAGCCGCTGCCTTCGGCTCGGGTCATGATCCCAGGGTCATGGGATCAAGCCCCGCATCAGGCTCTCTCCTCTGCGGACAGCCTGCTTCCTCCTCTCTCTCTCTGCCTCTCTGCCTACTTGTGATCTCTGTCTATCAAATAAATAAATAAAATCTTTAAAAAAAAAAAAAGAAATCAAGAGACAGCTTCTAACCTCAGTGAGGCCTGCCTCTATTTGTGTGACATTGGACAAGTCAGGCAGATCTTTAATGCGACCCTATAGTATGTCCCCTGTTTGCTACTTCATTATTCCTCATGTCACTCTTCTTTTGGTTTACCTTTAAGCCAGCTCACTTGTCTCTCATCCATTCTTCGAAAGGGTTAACTTCTTTCCACGTAAAGCCTCCTAATGCTATGCCTACCCCATTCTTTTTTGTACTTTTTGCCTAGGTAACTCCCAATCACCTCTGTGGTGTCAGCTTCAATATCCCATCTTCAGAGAAGGCCTTGACCTTCCCATCTAAATTTAACCATGTTTATACAAACCCTTGTATTTCCTTCATAGAATTTGTTATAGTTACCAATATAACATATTTAAGCTTTGTCTCCTCTACTAGATGTAAGACTCATGGGGGTCAGAATCTATGTCCATTTTATTGATAGCTATAGTCTTAGTGCCTCTCTTACCCAACACCCAGGAAATTCTCAATAAATCAACTTTCAGGGTCTTGATTTCCTCCTCTATAAATCATGAGTGATAATCACAGGATTATTATAATCAATATGAGTTAATATACATTTTGCCAATAGTCATCCAGCATAAGGTATTACTTAATAAAACTAGTTTCCATTACTAATGAGTGAGTGTGTCTCAGCATAAAAGTTACAGAAGATTTCTTATAAACATGCTTCTCTACCATTATGGATACATTTTAAAAATAGGCTAGACAATGTGCAGCTCGAAGCTTTGGATCTGAAGTGGCCTGCTTAAATATGCAAATTTCCCGGGGGAACATTATCAGTCTTCCAGTTGTGGTCCTGACTGAGAATGTGGCAGTTGGGCTTACAATAACAAGAGAATGCTAGTTGAACTGTGACGAGTGGACTTATCATGTGGGGCAGGAACCAAGGTTATCTGCGTCCAGGAAACAGATGGCATTCCAATTCAACAATGCAAACCCATGGGCTGCTTATGAAAGAAATGAATTCAGGAGATTTTAAAGTCAAACCATTTACTTTTGAGGGGAAATTATTGGCTGAGCTTCCAATCATTTGGCTTGTCATCCCCAACATCTGTTGCCTTTGCTGTTACACCACTTTGCTCCCGATGACAAATTGAGTAAGATCAGAGTAGTGCATGATAACTAATAAACATCTTCATGGGCAAAATCAGTCAACATTAAATGCAGGGCAGTGGCATCAAAGAATGCAACTTCCTAGTAGAAAGCTCTCCATTTTTACCCTCCTGCATCATTCTTGAACTCCTCATGGATTCCTCATTTCATCCATCCCACCCAATAAAGGATTCACTTGTAATATCTTCCTTGTGAAAGTAGCCCTAAAAGAAACACATGTGTAATATAATTGCAAGAATATCTGATGCATGTCTTCTGATGTAGAATTATCTATCACAGTCCTATCTGTAATGAAACTGAAAAAAAAAAACCACATTGAAAAGAACATAAAATGATTTTGTTCTGCCTTCTGCTTGGCCCATCTGCTGTTATTTTTTTCCCCTACTGGCAAAATGTTAGACAATATTTCAATTTAGCATCTCATAGGCACTTGTACAACAGAATAGATATACTATATTAATGTTCCATTTATTTTTTTTTAATTCTGTATACTGTTTTGTTTTCCCCATAGTTAATAGCAAGGCTAAGGAGGTCATCATGCTTTATTTGATACAGCTTCTTTCATCTCCTATAAAAATCACATTACATATCTAGCTTTCCTTTGTGCCATATAGTGGCTAAAAAGGAGTTCAATGATACCACTGTTCCATGGATGAAAAATATGTACAGTGTTCTAAAAGGCTTGCAGTTGATTCTAGGTGAGGATAAAGGTTCAGGAATCAAACCTAGAATATGTGCCAGCCACTGCATTAAGCTTTTAAAATAATTAACTCCTATCTGAAACAGACCTTCAATGACACGAGTTCATCATTTCTTATAAAGGATAGACCTGGTACTGAAAATAAAACCTGCATTTTGGTAATAGTGAAAAAACTCCAACCTCCTTTTGATCATGCACTTACTATTCACTCATTCATTAAATCTTTTAGGTAGGGGCGCCTGGGTAGCTTAGTGGGTCAAGCCTTTGCCTTTGGCTTGGGTCATGATCTCAGAGTGCTGGGATCAAGCCCCACATCAGGCTCTCTGCTCAGAGTCCCAGGATAGAGACCCACATTGGGCTCTCTGCTTATCAGGGAACCTGCTTCCCCCTCTCTCTCTGTCTGCCTCTCTGCCTACTTGTGATCTCTCTCTCTCCGTCAAATAAATAAATAAAATCTTAAAAAAAAATCTTTTAGGTAACCTGAATGACCTTAGACCTCACCAGCTTTGGGTTAGTGTAAGGTTGAATGAACTTCAACACTAAGTTTTTCATCACTCCTGGTTCTCAGAACCTCTCACTACAGAACTTCAGTCTGCTTAATTCTTCCAGAATAAACACAACTATTTCTGGGAGTCCCCAAAAGGGAGTTTATATGAGTTCTGAATAAATTTCTTCATGTTCTTCTGCTTTGAT
The DNA here is from genome assembly GCA_003697995.1 of Taxidea taxus jeffersonii. Taxonomy (NCBI): domain Eukaryota; kingdom Metazoa; phylum Chordata; class Mammalia; order Carnivora; family Mustelidae; genus Taxidea; species Taxidea taxus. The sequence goes on along the minus strand of ML105244.1, from coordinate 383,512 downwards.
GTATTTGCCAAAGTCTGACGCCCCAAAACCACTTCAGGGAAGGACCTCTGCACTTGTATGACCACTGAGACTTTCTAGAAGAGTGAAATTTTTTGCCGGGTGCCATAATTTCCTCTATTACTTGGTCATAACTGAGATTTTTCGTGGGTCACCACTCCAAACATTCTCATCCTACATACTGTGATAGGGAGGGCAATTACTTTGCACCCACTTCTGTGATATTCTGCTATGGGGACCCCCAAACAGCACTTCTTTTCTCCAGTTTTACAACATTACTTCTTATAATCCCTTTAGCTTCTTCCTGCTGTTGCTCTTTTTATCCAGGTCAGATCTACCTCTTAGGTTGGATTAGAACAACCTATTTTGTTTTCCATTTTCTCATTTTATCTCTCCAAACATCGGTGCAAAAAAAAAAAAAAAGTAAATGTAAGAGACTGTTCTTTCTTTTTTTAATCAATCTACCCCAAACAAAATTGAAAATGCATATCAATACTACTAAGTTGATTCCCTAGTGTCACTAATCCACTGTTCTGCAAAAAGCCAGTCTGAGTCCCCGTTTTACTCAGAATGAAAAGTTAAGCCATGAGCCAGGACTAGATTAAAACTGGGTCAGAAATAAAATAAAAATGAGACTCAGTTCTTTCCTTCTTCAATGAGCTTGTAGTTTGGGAAATGGCATACAATGATAAATAAGTAATTAAAAAACAATGTTACAGATGCTATAATTTAAAAAAATGTAGGATTATTGGGGGCATACACAGGAATGAATAATTTGGTAGGGTACAGCATTTAGAGAAACGATACTTGGAGGAATTGACAAGGTGAATTTCATACATTTGGTAGGTGTATAAAAAGGCTGACCTGAATCCCATTAGGTAAAGAAAAAGATTAAGGGCACCCAGCAATAGAATGAGTAAAGTCAAAGCAACCTTAAGTGTTCATAGATCTCATTGGGAAATTGTGCAAAGTTCTGTATTGCTGGGATATAAAATATGTAAAAGGGGATTGGAAGGAGAAGTTTGCAGTAAGATTTTGGAGGGAATTGGATTGTCAAATTGAGGTGTGTGGACTATCTTAGTTAGATGACGAGTGGTTGTGGTCTTAAACAAGAGTCTGACACATAATTGTTGCTACGGAAGAACTTTGCAAAATGGATTGGAACAGGAAGAAAGTGTTGGCATGAGGTTGAGTTTGGATACCTTTGAGAAAATCCAGGCAATAATTTAAAAGAGCCTGAATTAGGGATGCAAATGGGATAGAGAAGGGGAAATTTGGGGGATGTTTTAGAGTTTGGATGTGGGAAAGAATGAGAGGGAGAAGTCACTGCTGGTTTTGAAATTTCCAACATGGGATATCAGGAGAAACATGCTACAGTGAGTAAACACAAACAGACTAATGAGTTTCACTCAGTTTTGGAAATTCCAACTAAACAATAACAAAAAAATAAGACCTGTTCAGTAGAGAAAATAACAACCCCTCAAAGATATACCTATCCTAATCTCCAGAAACTGTAAATATGTTACATGGTAAAAGGGACTCTGCAGAAGTCATTAATTAAGGATTTTGAGATGAGATTATCTTGGATTACTCTGGCAGGTTCAATGTAATAACACAGGTCCTTATAACAGGAAAACAAGATAACCGAGGTCAGAGACAGGGGGTGTGATGACGGAGATAGAGTCAGAATGATGTGCTGTGGAGATGGAAGAAGACACAATAAGGTGAGCATGGCAGGTGGCCCCTAGAAACTAGGAAAGGTAAGGAAACAGATTATCTTTGAGAGCCTAAGAGGGAATGCAGCTCTGCAGACACCTTGACTACAGCTAAGTAAGACCCATGTCTGTCTTTTGACCTTCAGAACCATAAAATAATTTGTGTTGTTTTAAGCCATGAAGGTTTTACACTACAATTTGATATGTCCAGATGATCTCTGTGTGCAGTACTAGGAGAACTTCAATATTTTTTTCCCCAGTGGAACAGAGATAAAACTCTTTAGCATCATTAATATTTTTGCTTATATCTCAGATCCCTTTAAGAAGAGAGGGAAGTGTTCCAGGTAGAGTAAATCACCTGTGCAAAGGCCCAATTCTAAATGCCCAAGAAGGAATCCCTGCTGAGGGTCCCCTTTACTTGCTTTTTGCCAACATTACTGGTCCTCATCATGTCTGCTTGCTAGTTCTATCAGCCTAAGAGAAGTTGAAGCCCCATTGAAGGCAATGGCTGCCACTTCTTTTCTTGGGACATTTGACTCTAATTCTTGTACCTTCTCTGTAATTCTTGCTCTGATGACTCCTTTTCTTGAAAGTATATACCCTAGCAATACTGATTTTGTCACTTGCAAGCTGTGTGAATTTGGTCAATACATCAGTCTTTATAATGTCAGAGGGTTAGTTACTTATATACGAAACGGGAGTAATAATGACAACCTCACTAGGTGAGGATTTGAGATTGCCTCTTGTCTTCTTCTCCTCCGCCTTCTCCCCCTCCCCCACCCTTCCCCCTTCCCCTCCTCCTCCTTCTTCTTCTTCCTCCTCTTCTTCTTTTTAAGATTTTTAAATTTATTTGACAGAGACACAGCGAGAGAGGGAACACAAGCAGGGAGAGTGGGAGAGGGAGAAGCAGGAAGCCCAATGTGGGGTTTGATCCCAGGACCCTGGGATCATGACCTGAGCCCAAGGCAGATGTTTCACAACTGAGCCACCCAGGCGCCCCTGCCCTTTGTCTTCTTGAAGCAAGGCAGTAATAGGCTAAAAGATGCCCAACGTCAGGATACCCATAATAAGAGCCAGCTTCTTCACACCTCTTTACCAAAGGGACCCAGTGTACATGACTTCTTATTGCTGTTTTCTCTCCCCATATGGCTTCACATATGACTGGAGGATGAGACTCATATTTCTTCCAGATGTAGGAGTGGGCGGACAGTAAGAGGGTGAAGTGAGTTTCTGTTACAAGGCTCTGGGTATAGTTGGTGTTTGAAAGACTTCCTAAAGACAGGTCGTATCATAAATCATGGCTAATTACAAGAGTTGAAATAGATGGCACCAGAGTTCAAAGCCTATATATTTTCTGATGTTTCAATTCACTTGTGGGTGGATGCAAGTTTTCTGGAGACACCCTTTTCACCTTCCTGTTCATTCCCTCTTATTTCAACCTCCCCACTGACTTGAAGGTCTAAGTGGGTGGATGATGTGGTTTTGTACAGACTAGAAGAATTTCTTCTTCCCTCTTCAAATTAATAACATAATGGCAATACATTGTATAATGAGTATCAACAGTGTTATATCAGCATAGAGGAAAATGGACCCAACTAGCATCTATTGAGTACTTGATATAGGACAGACACTGTGCTAGGTGTTTTATATGTTCTTGTTTAAAACTCATATCAACATTAAGGAGTGCCTGGGTGGTACAGTCAGTACCTGTATCTGACAGTATTTAGTATCTGACTTGGTTTCGGCTCGGTAGTGATCTCATGGTCTTGAGATGGAGCCCCGTGTCAGGCCCCGCAGTCAGCATAGAGTCGGCTTGAAGATTCTCTCTTCCTCTCCCTCTGCCCCTCTCCCTGCTCTCTCCCTCAAATAAATAAATCTTTTTAAAAAAACTCACCTCAATTTTAATATGTTAGTGTTAGTGTCTCCATTGTATGCATGATTAACTGATAATCTGATACTTAATGAGACTTGTATATTGCCAAGGTGCACACAGCTAGCAAGTGATAGTGTTGAGATTAGAATTTAGGTTGATTTAAAATACCATGTGAGGGGCGCCTGGGTGACTCAGTGGGTTAAGCCTTGCCTTTGGCTCAGGTCATGATTCGGGTTCTAGGATCAAGCCCTGCATCAGGCTCTCTGCACAGTGGGGAGCCTCCTCCCCACCCCTCCACCTGCCTCTCTGCGTACTTGTGATCTCTCTTTCTGTCGAATAAATAAAATCTTTAAAACAATAAATAAAATATCATGTGATTTCCCTCATATGGGGACTCTAAAAAAACAAATAAATAAACAAACAAAAAGCAGAACCAAACCTACAAGTACAGAGAACAAACTGATAGTTGCCAGAGGAGAGGGGTTGGGGGGATGGGCAAAATGGGTGAAGGGGAGTGGGAGATACAGGCTACCAGTTATGGAATGAGTAGGTCATGGGAATATAAGGCACAGCAGAGAATATAATCAATGATGTTGTAATATTGTTGTATGGTGACAGATGGTAGCTACACTTGTGGTGAGCAGAGCACAAGACAGAGTGAAGCTGAATCACCTGAAACTAATGTGACATTGTATGTCAACTATACCCAAATAAAAATAATTTTTAAAAAATTGTGGTCTGCTTAATTCCAAAGTCAATGTTCTTCTCTTTGCCCATGCAGAGATTTAATAGCCCTGGGAACTATTTTACAAGCTGTCTCATGGGGTCTAGTGGAGAAATCCTAGAATCAGAAGTAGATTGGCACGTATACAAAATTTTGTGTGGGGGAAAAAAAAATTTGTGCAGACTACCTGTGTGACGCTGGACGAGTTATTTTTTAACCACGTTGACATTCATGACTATTGGTGGCATCACACACCTGATGGTGTGTGGAGACAGACTAAAACCCAGTTTGGGTTCTAGCTCTGCAATTAATTTTGCTGTGTGGTTTGCAGGATTTCACTTAGCCGGTCTCTAAAATGAGAGAAATATGGAAGGCTTATTCCTTTCAGGTTGGAAATTTTACTGCACTGAGGGTTTCAATTTCAATAATAATAGTTTCACCCAGACAGCGAGTGGGAGCCACTCTAGCAGTTTGCTACAATACACAGAAACTTCTTTGAGCAATGAAATACTATCCTGGCCAACGTGGGCTCCAGCCAGATATATTTGCAAAACATCCTTTAGCTCGAAATAGAAATGTGTTGCTCAACCATCTGTTACAATTAAGAAAGGTTTGAAAATGTTTTCTATGTGTTTGACTAATCATGTTTTAGGGCCCTGAGGGTACTTTACAAATTACATGCCTCCCCTTCTTTTTGGCATCATTAGATATCTGGGATCTGTTTCCAAAACTCACCAGCTCTATCTTTCTCTCATTACTTTCACTCTTCTATTTTTTCTAAGAAACTTGTTCGGTCTCAAATGGAACAAAGTAAGCAAATATGCTTCAAGATGAAGTTAGTCTTGATAGCAAGGTATTTGTCATTTGCTTTCAGAATTGGACAATGACCTGACTGGTATCAGCCACGAGGAATTAAGCCATTGAGATCCATCTACTAAGTGGAATCTCTGGTTTCCCCACTAAGAAAATAATGATCTGATTTGATGCTGTCTGGTCCTTCATTACAGATGACCTACCCATGTGGCCAGTACTCAGGAAGAAAGTACAGCTGACCCTGAAAAACACAGGTTTGAACAGTGCAGGTCTAGTTATATGCTGATTTTTTTCCCAATAAATACAGTACTATAAGTGTATTTTTCTCTTATGATTTTAATAAAATTTTCTTTTTTCTAGCTTACTTTACTCTAAGATTATAGTACATAATGCATATAGCAAACAAAATATGTGTCATCAACTATTTATGTTATCAGTAAGGCTTCCAGTCAGCAATAGGCTAGTAGTTAGACTTTTGGGGAGTCAAAAATTATACATGGATTTTTGACTGTGTGTGTGTGGGGGGGAAGCTAAGAGGGGGTCAGTGTTCCCAATCCCTGTGCTGTATTGCAGAGGCAATGGGGAGCTATGGAAACTTCTTGCCTCATTCTATCTTTCTACATCTTCTCAGCTGTATCTCTTATGCTGTCTCTCTGCTTCTTTCATCCCATACTTTCACTCAGGGAGGTAAGATGTAGGAATCAGCACTTGGACTCTGTTCTATTATACTTCATTATTTGCCCCATTCTCTCTCCTAGTCAAGGGAATACTCCTTTCTTTCTGTGGTGGGAGAGATGAGTTCCTCTTACAAGGTGTCACTCTTAGAAACATTCTCAACTGATTCTGTCAGATTTATTATGGTGGGATGGTGAGGTTCTTTTCTTCGTACCTCTATCTCCATGTGTCTGTCTCCTGTGTCCACAATTTCCACACTTGCAACAGGGAAGTTTACATATTTCCTGGGAGGCATGCTATCTATCAATAATCTGAGGATGATGGGAGGGGATCCCACTCACAGCTTGTTCTCTGGGTCCCTTCCACGATACTTCTACCTCTAGAACATCCCTTCTCACCTCTCTTACCCTGGAGGAACTACTGAAATAATTGTGGGCTTTCAGGGAACCTCTGCATAGAAATTATTATAGCAATAGTTCAGGGTGCCTTGGGATTATCGGGACATAGATGAAATGATCTTATAATCATTGCTGATATTCTTTTGAGGGCAGAATGATATTTTGTGGATCTTTTTATTTGGCCAAATTATTAGCCTATTTTTTATAGTTTCCCATCCCCAAACAGGAAATAAGCTTTATGCAAGATAGTAGTATTGATAAACAAAAGTTCAAATGTTCCTTTTCTTAAATTTCTTACTTGATTTTTAAAAATTTTTTCCTTAGGCCTAAATGTCTTTGCACAAATTTTTATTATTCAAGCTGCTAATCAGGTCTTTCTCTATTTAAGCCAAGTATGACTTCATAGCCAAACTTCTTGGGGGAAAAACAAAACAAACAACCAGATTGTTAAGCCTAGCTTAGTTTTTTTTTTTTTTTAACTTCTTAAAGATCTAAAGACTCATAATGTAACCATAATAAATTTCTGTTAAATAAGGGCCAACAAACTCTTTCCTTAAAGGGACAGATAATAAGTATTCTAGACTTTGGCAGCCATATAATTTCTGTTGCAACTATTCAATTCTGCTGTTGTAAAGCAAAAACAGCCACTGAAAATACATAAGGGAATGTACATGGCTGTGTTCTGATAAAGCTTTATTGGTGAAAACATGATTTCATATAGGCCAAATTTAGCCTGTGGGCAATAATTTGCCTGTGTTAAATAAGTAGCTTAAATCAAAATAGGATTTAGTTCCTCTAAAGGTAAGCTCAGTAAATTTAATTTAAATAAAGTTAATATATTAATTTAAGCAATGTGGGTTACAACATGAAAATTTATGGACAATGTTGAATATAGTAAATCTGACTAAAACTGTCAGACAAGCTAATATGAATATAAAGATATATATGTATATACATACATATATATATTTGGAACACCATTTCATGCAAGGTTTTGATAATTTTTTTTTAACTGAGTGACATAGGATCATGTTAACTTTCATCCTAGCTCTATTTTAATTCTATCAGTTGCAAAATTATCATATATATGTTTTGGCTTCTTGCTCTTGTATAGACTTATATATACATAAAAAGGTTATTTTTAAAACTAGAAATAAAGAAACCTTTTACCTTTTAATGTGGAATCTGTGTTTCATTTTCACTGCACAAATTCTTAATTCTGGATGAAGCCTGAGATAAGCACACACAAATTGCACGTTCAACAGAAATATAGTTTCTGTCTTTGCTCTTGATGATTGCTAAATGAATAAACTTGCTCACACGTGTCAAAATCTGAAAACTTCAGTACAACGCTCTTTGTTTTCCAGTGAATGGCAGGGTACTCTTTATTCACAGAAACCTAGAACTTCTCTAAGGCAAGTGATATCATCTTCAATTAAATCAGTCTGCAGCTCACAAGGTTCTTTTCTTTGCTCAAAGTTCTCAGGCTAGGCAGAAGGTTCAGAGAAAGGACCATACCCAGTCATACACAGGTGTTAAAGGGGGAAGAAAAGAAAAGCTGTTCTTTTTTTTCCCTGCAGTTTTCCTAAGTGGTTTTCAGTATAATTTGATTCCCTCCCTATATCCTCAAGCTCTGGCGGCAGTGGAAACATTAAAAGATTTTCTTTTGCAACATGATATTTTTCCTCCCAAAATTTAGTTTCCTTTTAAGGCCAAGAATCTTTCAATTTTATCCAACCAGCTCATGTGAAGAAAAATATCTCATAAGTAGGCTAGTTTCTGTTCCATTCTTCTTCAAACCACTCAGCAAAATCCAGCTACTACTTTTTAAAAAAAATCCTCGTATTCCTACAATATATATATTTAGTTCAAACACCATATTGAGAACTCTTCTCTGTTAAGCCGCCAGATTTCTGCATTTAGAAGAAATTTATATGCTCTTTGTTCAGGTTTTTACAGCTTTTAAAACATTTTCAAGTAAGCTGGACTTTGCCTAATAAAGCTAATTACTTTTGTAGTATCAACCAGAACCTAATTTATTTCATCTTCACAAAGAAACCAGTGTGTAGATACAACGTTAGAATTTTTTTTTTTTTTTTTTAATTACAAAGGGAAACCCTCTCCCAGAGCCAACCACTGGTGGGGCAGCATCAAGATGAAAGCCAATGTAATTTCTCTAAGACACATCTTTGTTTTCTTCCAAGGCGAAAGAAAAAAACATTAAATATATCTTTACCTCTGTTCTGGGCAACTTATGGCAGCAGTAAAATCTTTCTTAAGTTTTTCCATTTATAAATCTTACAAATGCTATAGCATGACATTTATTGGTGACATCTGTTTATTCATCAACCTAAAAAGAAAAGCTCTTGTTGTTCAGTTTATTACACAAAATTGCATTCGATATTATGTGACATGCCATCACTGTATTGACATATTTTTCGAGACTGAAATCTTTTCAATTTCTCCTGCTGAATCTTATTTTACTCACTATTTACTGACATTTTTTTTCACCAGCTGTAACTTTTTTTCTTCTAGAAAATGTTTTGTTGTTCAGTAACTTGATTTTGAGACTTTTCAGTGAGAATGACCTTTTCTTGACAAAAGCTTGACTCTGTTTTGAAGTTCCAGTGGATATTTAAGATAATCATTAGCTTTCCTTGTCAAATGGATCTGATTTGTAGTTAAGTGTTTTTCCAAGATTTCTGGAGACAGTGCAGCATTTTAACTCACATGCTCTGGGGATTCCTGGATGATTCAGTCAATGGAACTTAAGACTCTTGTCTTGGGGGCTGTGGGTTCAAGCCTCATGTTGGGTGTAGAGATTATTTAAAAAAAAAAAATCTTTAGCTTGCTTGCCACAAACAACATGCAACAGATCAAGACAACATGGATTACCAGCCCATGTAAAATCCATGGACTCACTTCCCTGGTAAGAGAATTTATTCTTTGTCTTCCTTGATATACTATTTCAGTGGAACAACCAAGAAGATTGAAATTCATCACTAACTTTATGGGAATTGTTCATAGGCCTAATTTTAGAATCTTCCTTTCCCATCTTGCATCTTGTCTGCAAAGATGCTCCACACTGAAACATCAGACATGCTTATGACACACAAATATTAATAAAATATAAAACAAAAGGGCATAATAAATAACTAAACAAGACACTTCAAAAATGTCTTCTAACCTACACAATCTACATTTTGCAATATTTTTGAAAATAGCAAAGCAACAGGAGGACAGTTAAGTTATGACACATAAAAATTCCTTTTCTATAGTGAAAAAGTCCCTCTGATTGTCTGTTATATCAGGAGACTTGTTATAGACTTGTTGGAGGCATGCATGATTAACAATGTAGGAAAAGATGAAAAGACTTAGGGGGATTGGACGTGCTGGAACAGATACAGTATGTGAGGCCAAAAGACCCATCAGAGGTTTAATGGGAAACTTTAGGAAATGATTCACTTACTAAGCCTTTCACAAATGCACTGGAGAGATGGGCACCATCATCCCTGATTGATGGGCACAACTTCATTTGTTAATATAAGAAGGCAAATGACGAGGTCCCAAAGCTGCAGCAAGAAGATTGCAATTATTGTAATGACTGACAAGACAGAGGGGTAGCTGGGGAGGCTTAGAGATGATTAATAGAATATAGTATCCCAGTGGTAATATAGATTAGCAGCCAACAAGAGTGTTGCTTAATATATGCAATCAAAAGAAGGTAAACATGTATATTCAAGAGACTGTGGATGGGCCACTTTAATTGGAAGTCATGATCTTTTGCCAAATTTCTCAGCTTGAGTCAGTTTTCAGACCTAGAACCTTATGACTAAGGAGGTCATTAGATCCCAAGGAGGAAGGACCATGCAACACCATGGTCCTTTAGACTGTGATTTAGACTGTGATGTTTTACCCAGATGCTTAGTCATTTACTCAAACCACTGTGTTTCAGGAATGGGATAATATTTAGGTATTTTGAAGGTTGCTGGATACAGCTAACACTCATACCCACAGCCTCAAAGTATTATCGAGGATTTTGTTAGAATGGGAACGTACAGGGACCAGTAACAAATAGAATCCTGCCAAAGGCAGATTTACAGCAGAACTACTGGTTCTGTGAGTCTGCCCAAAATTACTGGCCCTGTAAAGATAGAACACTGACTATGGAGCACCAAGGGACAATGCACCCATAGCTCTACATTATGAGTTGGATTCTGTCTCACTGACTAGGTCAGTAAAGTCAGGTGGGCCCAATAACAGTTCGCTATAAAAATGGAAATGGTCACCTCCCAGTCCTTGACTCCACAATTCAAATATTCAGTGGTTGATGTAAGCGCAACCACAGATCCTTGTCCTGTGGAATCAGAATGATCAAGTGGAAGCCTCTGAAACTGTTCCCCTCCCTCACCAAAGCATAGCTAATTAACACAATATGGCATTCCAGAGGTATGGTGGAAGTTAGTTCTATTCTTAAGGATATAAAGGTGGTAGTCATTATTCTATAACCACTAAATTCTGAAGTCCATTCCTACAGAAAACACATGTATTTCAGAGAATGACTTTAATACTACTGCAGACTCATCCAGGTGGGAGCCCTGATGTGCTAGCTTGGCTGGAGCAGATTACAATGGCCTCAGGCACATAACATGCAGCCACTGACCTGTCGAGTGCACTATATTCTATTGCAAATCATTTGTGTTCACATAGAATGGACAACAAAATACACTTACGGTCTTGTTTCCAACTGCATTTACTTTCCTGCTCTCTGTCATAATATAATCAGAAGCGATGTGGACTGTTTGGACATACTACAAAATATCACATTGATTCATTTTATTGATGCCATCATGTTGATCAGGCAAGGTTAGCAAGAGGTGACCAGCCTGATGGAGGCATTAGGTAAGATTTATATGCTATAGAAAGAGACAGATAGAATTTATAAAGATTCGAGGTCCTGCCACTTGGGTAAAATTTTTAAAGATTCAGGTTCTGGTTTCTTGAAAAGACACATTTCTGCTTTTCTTCTTCTTCTTTTTTTTTGTATTCCCTCCTACTGAAAAGGAAGCACAATGCCCAGGAGATTTCTTTGGATTCTGGAGGCAACATATTCCACACCGAGGAATAATACTTTGGTCCATATTTTAGGTGTCATGGAAGGCTTCTAGCTCAGAGTGGGACCAGAGCAGGAGAGGACTCTGTGGCAGGTCTACACAGTGGTGTAAGCAATTATTTTATTTGGGTCCTATGATCCAGAAGAACCTCTGGTAACAGAGGTGTCCATGGTAGGAGTATAGGCTTTGGCAAGTCTCTGTGGGAGAACCATGACACAGGACCCTGGGAATCTGGTATAAAAACATGCCCTCTTCAACAGATAATTATAGATCTTTAAAGAAACAACTCCTGGTGTGTGACTTGTCCTGTAGAGAAGGAGCCCTTGACTATGAGCAACCAAGTGACTGTGCATTCAGAATGCTACACCATGAGTTGGATTCTGTCAGATCTACCAGGTCGACAAAATCAGGTGGGCTCAATGACAGTCCGCAGTAAGACAGAAAGGGTGTGTCTGCGTTCAAGCCCAACTCGGAAGCAGGCCTTCATGTCACCCAACACTTTGTCCCTCCCTCAGCTTGCACCTGTGACCGTACAGAAAGAGAGAAGCTCAGGTTTGGCTTAGAAAGATCAGCTTCATTTGTGAGTAGAAGCCAAAAATGGTCAGGGGCTGCAATCAGCCACATTTGGGGGCAACCCTGCAATTCACTTGTAAGGAAAACATTCCCAATGAGCAGAGTGGTCACCTATTCTGCGTGGAAGGAGACATGGTCTTAGGTGACAGTATATACAGAACTGTGATCAATAGAAAATGGCCTGGCCCGCTGACCAGGGGCCTGAAAGGAAAAGGAAGGAAAGACCAAAGTTAGGAGGCCGGGTGAAGACGGATGTGGACAAGCACATGGAAACAGGCACGAAGCATGAAAGTTATTTAAACAGTGGGGGCAGGGAAATTACCTGCTGGACATGCTGGATAATCCTGCTTTGATGTCTTTCAGTAGTCCCTTGACTAACTGTGACCATGGAGGGGACAAATGCGGCAACTGTGGCCTGAGAAGGATATGTTACTTTGGGAATGTGGATTAGAGTCCCACTCTCCTTTAAGTCACAGACACAAGCAGAGAAGAGATACTGGGAAAGGACCATGAAGGAGGGATACCAACTACCGTACTCTTCCCCATTAATCTCCTGCTTCTAATTTCTGTGCAGGAAGAGAGGTCCATGGGAACCTAGAGGATCTGTCACCCAACACATACGGAAAAGTGGATTCATGCAGCATGGAAGGTGGAACATGGCAGCCACCAAGGCGTGCTGCTCCGATTTCCTTTCTTGAGAGAATGTGCCGGTAAGCTATGAAGATGCCACACTGCAGTGTTTGAACCAAGGCCATGCCCTTCCCTGGCAGCCCATCACAAATGACTGAGTGTGGCTGGGTAACAGGGTCGGTAATTTATGTCCAGTGAGAGATTCCAGCAACCTGTTCAGCTGCCTGACTCTCAAAACAAACTGTGCTATCCTCTTGAAATCTTCTAACCTGGTTTTCCTTTCCTTCCTTCCTTCGCCTTTCACAGATGTCCGATCAACATTCCAGTCTGAAGCTTCCCCTGCCAACTTCCGTTCTTTATCTTTCATAGGAATTTTCCCAAATACATCTCTTTCGCTTCTAACTCCATCATGGGGTCGACCCCTGGGGTATCCAACCCATGCAGCTTCAAGGAAGGTTGGTTTTCGAAACAGGAAGCCGTTCTGGGCTCCTTGGTACAATATCATGATCATCAATTACCACCTGCCTCCTTTATGTTGTGTCAAAAACTGAGAAAGGACTCAATCAAGTGAACACAATCCCGAGCACTAACACTTGGGGTTAAAAGACATCTGAGGAAATGACAAACAAGGCAGCACAAGGATTGTCTACCACTCGAGTACTGGCATTCCACATAGCACAAAGATCCAACCACATGGTCTAATTTATTTCCCTAAGTCACAATCTCTCAAGGAACCCCTAGTGGCACCTTGTGGAATCCTAGGTTTCTGAAGAACCCTGCTTAAGAAACTCTCTTCTCCACTGGGTGTTACATAAGACTGATGGATTGCTGAACTCTACCTCTGAAACTAACAATACACCACATTAATTAATTGAATTTAAATAATGAGAAAAAAAGAAAGAAACTGCTCCAGAAGTTTTGTCTTCATCCTCCTATCCTTGCTCCCCTCATTCTTCCTATGAATCTCTTTTCCTCTAAGTGACCACTTTTCTTCCGCTCTGCTGTCAGTCCTAACCTTACATGGTTTCTGTGAGGGGGCAAAAACAGCCCAGGAAATAAGCCCATGAGCTTTTAACCTTTATTTATATTTTGGAGTGTGCTGAAGGGGAGAAAATGACATCTTGTGTTCTATTAAGGAGAAACAAGCAAACAAACAAAAATATCCCACACTATTAACACTATGGTATATAGCCCTGTCACATGTCAGTTTAGCCAAATACTTTGGAGGCTAGAAACATTATGAGAGCCCTCAATTAAAACACTGAATTTTATAGGGGCCTGAAGTGTTTCAGTCAGTTAACTGACTCTTGAATTCAACCTAGGTCATGATCTCAGGGTCATGAGATTGAGCCCTGCTTCAGGCTTGTGCTTGGCAGGGAACCTGCTTAAGAGTCTCTCTCTCTCTCCCTCTCTCTCCGTGTCTCTCTCCCTCTGCCCCTCCCTACAACTTGGGTGTGCACTTTCTCTCTTGCTAAACAAAACAAAACAAAGCAAAACAGAACAAAGCACATGGAATTTTAAACATTTCTTTATAACCCTCCCAACCTTTTATTAACTCCCTCTCTCTCCAAATTCACATGAATCTGCCTTAATTTTTTCTCTGACAGGTAGGTGATGTTTTATCCTATAGAAAAAGAAAAAGAACCAAGACTGTTTATTTGATTGATTTTTCCACAGTCCCTAATTCCTAGTTTCCTGATTCAATGTAAATTGTATTTCTAGTCTGCGGTGTTCTCCATTTGTTTTACACCAATTTATGATTTAAATTACTATATACTACCAAATGTCTCTATCAATGAGTTGAGAAAAAGCAAAAAGCCCATCCTGGCAAACAAACAGGTAAACATTTGATGATAGCAATAGAGTCTAGGGGAAACCGAGTCTTGTAATTGGGTTAGAAGACTATCAGTTGACAATTGTATTTAATGGGCTCACATATTCCTCAAGAGCTTCAAAATATTTCTGTGTCAGAATGATGATCATACAGATCTGAGTATCAAGCCCTGAAATGGAAGGTATTAAAGATCTTCTCTCATTATTCTTGTATATCACAAGAATAATGTATATCACTGGTATATCACAGAATTAGTTCTTTCACAAAACTTACTTCCTAGGAAACATAAGGATCCCTTCTAAGTGATGGTTAAAAAAACTTTTAAACTTATTTTTAGTGGAAATATAGCGAAACAATGGAGATGTATCAGAACACATTTTGCTGCTTTCTAAACTATCTGCACTTGAATGTTTAAACTTTTGTAAGGTGACTTAGGGGTTCCTATCAATTGTGGAAACTTCTTATGATTCTACATCATGTTGACTATACTCAAGTCCCTGAAACACAACTGACAAGGGAGATTTCTCATTTCAAGTATATCTTTTATTTATGGATAAAGGTTTCACTCTATGCCCTGGCAGGCTAGGATAAAGAACATAAAGGAAACACCAAATCCTACTCTTCCGTCTCCTCTGAGGTCAGTTCCTGAGGTCTGCAAAACTGGCAAGCCTTCTTCTGTTTGAACTTTCTCTTTTCTCAGGATGAGATTCCCCAGAGAAATCTCAGTCCCTAGGAAACTCACATTTCCCTCTTCTGAGATTTTCCTAAAGAAACCTCCGTCCCTCATGTAAACATTTTGGTCCTAAACTTTCAGGTTTTTAGGCAGAACCTGAATTCTAGGTTGAAAAAGCTAGGCTACACACAGGATTCTTGACCTAAACGCATTCATAAATTAAAGAGCCTCAAGAGATTATTTGTTTTCATTCACAGTCTTTTTCTTTCCTCTACATTATATATGTGCTTTGCATATGAGTAGTTTTCAAAACAAAGGGCATAATGTTCCTTCAGCAGCTAGAACAAAATAAACTGGGAGGGCTCAAAAATGGCAGCAAGGACAGCCATGTAGATTTGGGGGAGGTTATTTCCACCATATTTAGTCTTTCTTCACCCCAGTTGAGCATCATTCATGCATAGGCAATTGGAAGCATACTTGGTTGCGAATTACTTGGATGAATACACCATAGTTTTATAATCAGAGGACTTGGGATCTTGTTCTGGTTCTGCTGCTCATTAGACCTATGATCAGAGCTAATTATTTTACATTTATCATCCTCAAGTTTCTTCCCTGTAAGAGATATCAAGGTTTAACAACCAAATTCTGTTGAAGATTACTTGATATTGAGGATCATATGATATAATGTCTGTGAAATTTTGATTATAGCAGATTTTTCTAAAAATTTAAATCTAAAAATTTTTAAAAATTTAAAAATTACCAGTATGGAGAAGGGAAGTGGAGACTTATAACACAGGAGAGGTGGCAAGAGGAAACACACATGGTCATTTGGTCTAGCCATTTTTCTAGAGCCTTCTCAAGAGATGGGATTACTAAACTGGTCAAAGCCTGAGACATTCGCTGGGACTCATTTTACTGGGGTGTATGTTTATTATATATAAAATAGAGAATTTCAAGTACTACATCCTCTTTCGTATTCCCTAAACTTATTTGGGCAGTGTTCCTGGAAAGGCTTAAGACAGTAGGCTCTGCTCTCACCTGGTTATCTGTGTTCTGTGACTAATGTAGGTGAGGTGGGTACTCTCCTCAGACACAATTTCGGTCACTTCAGATTCAGAGAAGTGGAGCAAAGGAAGTACTGTATGTTCTTTAAGGTCTAATGCTTTCTGTCAGCACAGTTTACCAGTGAATCCCTAGATTCACTGGTAAATAAAAAATTAACTGGTGTCCAGAAAGCTTATTCTTCATTACCTACTATGGTATTGCTACTTTTGTATATTCAGTCTCATGGCAGAAAATGCCTGAAGGAAGAATGAGTATTTGTATGCCAGCACCAAAACCACAACCCAAATTTCCAGTACTAGGCGAGGGATATATAGCAATGAGCTCCAGGAGATCAAGTTTTGGCAAGGGAGATACACTACATAAAAAGTTATGAGATCGCTAACATAAAGTGATAAGGATGTGTGAACTGCATTTTCCTGCAACCAGGTCTAGAAAGCTCAGGAAGGATTCCAGGATGGTGTGATGCCTGAGTTAGTCTTAGAAAATAAGCATCAGCTAGAGGGAGGGAATTAGTTGTCCTAAGTAGAAGGGGAAGTGTGAGTAAATGCATAGGGTTGTGTGAATATAAAATGTGTTAGTAGTTTGAAATTACTGGAGCCAACAGTGCAAGGCAGGAGATAATGAGAGACGCAGCTGGAACATGAGGCAAAGGATGCATAATGAAAGGTTTATGCCACTTAGGAATTTGAAATTTTATCCTGGCGTCAAAAGGAAACTATTGAAGAGTTTTGAGTAGACACTGTGGCATAGTCGTATTTACATTTTTGAAAACAAGTTTTGGCAGTCCTGCACTTGGTAAATTTGAAGGGAATGTGACTGGAAACCTGTTAAGGAGGATTTTTCAGTAATTATTTGGGTCAAACATTGAATTTGGGAATTCACCATTATCTACATATAATATATAGAAATATCTGTGACATATATATTATATATAAATATAACAATAATTATATATTATTGCTATATAATCATGTATCATATTATGTATTTATATTATAAACTGCATTATTTTAAATGTATTCTATGATACATTATATATTATAATATGTATCATATATAATATGTATTATATGTTTATGATATATGCATTATATGTTATAGTATATTCTATAATAGAATTATATAATATGTATTTATGTAATATTACATGATTACATATTACATAGTATAGTATATTATATATTACATATTATGATATCTAAATATATATAAATAATAGTTATATGATTTTTAAGCAGAGGCTCAGTTTCTCCCATTTTATGTCTCCTTTATGCATATATGGAGTATTTTCAAAGTAGAGGCATATCTGAGTTCCTTGGGGATTTGGATCAAGATATCTGGATCAACTAAAAAATGGCTGAAGGGTTAGTCATAACAATTTTGGGAACACTGCAGAGATATTTCTAACATATTTAGTCATTCTGTCACCCACTTGAAAAATCATTCATGCACAGGCACTTGAAGTATGCTTGGTGGCAAATTGCTAGGTTGAAAATATCGTAGCATTTTACACCAAAAATCTATCTCACTGTTATTGACATCTTGGAATATTATGAGTTTTTATTATGATGATAAATAACAGTTTGCTTTTCTTCTATTAGAGGAAATGAATTGAAACCTGCAGGACAATATTAGCATAAGCTTTGTTCACAAGTTTCTCTGAAGTGAATTCTTCAATTAAATGATTAATAATTTCAATTGCTAGTCATCTAAGAAACATCATGCTTGACTACACTTTTAATATGATATAATCAGTACTTACGACTAAGGCTTTCTCCTTCATGAAGTAAAATGTATGATGTTTACTAAGATGCACTCCAGGATGTAGGTAAAGTCAGAAAAGATACCAAGGTAAGTGGGAAAGCCAAGTAGCTATTCAAAATGTCCCTCTGGGAAACTCAATACATATTCCTTAAGTTGTAACATTTCACATTTTGCTTGTAAGTGATAACCTCAAACTGCCGCTATACTTTTCTATATGTCATTGTATCGTATTAACTGAAAAAAAATTGAATGTGATTGTAGAAAGGATAGCACAAGTGTCATATCTTCAGAATAGATGGGTATTAAATACTCATTCTGGGAACAATTCAATGGAGAGACATGATGCTATACTGATCTGAAATCAATTCCTAGCTCAACTACTTCTTAGCAACGTGACCTAGGATGAGAATTTAGCCTGCAAGGACACTGATTTCTTCCTACATGCTATGAGTAATAAAACTTACAGAGTTATTTTGATAACTAGCTGAGATAAAGTATTTAAAGTGCCTCACTTGGCAAACAGCAGCCTTTCTATAATTATTACTTTTTATTCTTTGCTGTCACTTTCTGATAATTGGTATTTTTTTTCCTCTTTGTCACTGGCTACTCTTTCTCAATTTTCTTTGTCATCCTTTTCTTGTTAACTGTCAAGGTACTAGAAAGATGCTATATGGGACACCCTTTGTTTTCTATCTATAGTGCTAATTAGCCTCACTCAGATCCAGGAATATTCTCAGTGCATGTATGACTCCCAAATCTTTATCTCCAGGCATGACCTCCTTTAGTAACTCTGGACTTCTTGAAGTCACTATGTGGATGCCTAGTAGGCATTGTACATAGTCAATAAATATTATGTTATTATTACTGTAAATGTTATTATTACTATAATCATAGATGCTGAAGATATATCAATCAGAGAAACAACTGGAATTCTTTCTCTATATGTTTATGCTCTGCAAATGATGTTATACTATAATTAAAATAAATAAATTATATGGTGTGGCAGTAATAAGTGCTATGGAGAAAAATAAAGCAGGTGAGATATCTATTACTGCTTAAAAAATTATCCCAAATTTAGTAGCTTAGAACAATGCATATTTATTATCTCCCAGTTCCTGAAAGTCAAGAATACAGGTATTGTTTAGCTAGGCAGCTCTGGCTTCGTTTCCTCTATGAGACTTCAGTGGAGATACTTATCAGGACTGTAGGCATCCAAAGACTTGTTTGGAGCTAGAGGATCTGCTTCCAAGATGGCATATTCATGTGGCTACTGACAGGAGATTCTACTCCTAGAAATTCTACTCCGAGAAAATGGGGAACTTCCAAATCATAACACATGTACAGGAATGTCCAGAGCAACATTCTTTACAATATCTAACTGTTCATCACAGTAAAATGGCATATTAGTCAGGGTTCTCCAGAGAAACAGAACCAACAGGATATGTATATGTATATGTGTATGTATATGTGTTAACATATATGGATGAGGAGATTTATTATAGGAATTGGCTTATGCAATTATGGAGCCTGAGAATTCCCACCATCTGCTATCAGCAAGCTAGAGAACCAGGAAAGCTGGTAGCATGGCTCAATCCAAGTCCAAAGGCCTGAGAATCAGGAACACTGATGTTCAGGGCAGAAGATGGAAGTCCCAACTCAAAGAGAAAATTCGCTCTTCCTCTGCCTATTTTCTTCTAGTCTGCCCCTCCATGGATTGGATGATGCTCACTGCATTGGTGAGGGCAATCTTTATTTAGTCTACCTACTTAAATGCTAATCTCTTCCTGAAACATCCTTACCAATACACCTAGAAATATTGTTTTACCTGATATGTGAGCATTCCTTAAGTTGTGTTGGTCAAGGTGACACATAAAATTAACCATCACAAATGGCTAAGTAAATTATGGCATATTCATAAACAGAATTCTTTAAAGCTGTGAAAAATGAGCCAACTATAGCTACATATAGCCGCATTGATGAGTCTCACACTTGGGTTGAGAGAAGCAAGATGTAAAAATACATACAGTATCGATTTATATCTAGTTTAAAAGCAGGCAAACAATCTTCACTTTTAGGGCTGCATTCGTGGATGGTAAAACTTTAAAGAAAAGTCAAGATTATGACTATCACCAAAATCAGGATCAGAGATTATCTGTCAGAGATTGAGAACTATAAGCAAGAATGAGCACATCCCCATTTGGGAAAGCTAGTAATTTTATAATTCCTAATCTAGATGGTGATCAGACAGGTATATGCTTAATAATTTTTATTATGCTCTACATGTTTAAGTCACTTATCTACAAGTGCTTTATGTTTTACAGTTAAAAGGGGAAGAAAGATTATGAGCTTACAGTAGGCCACTGAAGGTCAGTGACATAGAAAAGAGATGGAAAAAAGTGTAAAGAAGAGAGTTCTCTTCAAAAAAAGAAAAGGGTGGGGGAAATGATGCAATGGACTCGTTTGGTACCTTTAAAGGGGAATATTTATTCCATTCTCCTTATGCTTCCTTCTGTGTGGAGGGACTTTCATTAACCTGCCACTCCTAGCAAGTATATCTACTCTCCATTATTCTTCCCCTGTGGGAGCAGTTAAAGGGATGAAGGAAATGATGTACCTCATTGATGAGTTTTGGAAAAAAACTAGTCCATTAATAGCTCAGGCACTTTCTTTTTCTCTCTATCTCTTTTTTCTTTTGTGAGTGAGCTAATTGCAGAAAATAATGTGAGTTTCTGCTCCTCTAAATACAGGTGGGTGAATCTAACCATAAATGGTTGGAAAAGGTTTTTCCATCCAGGAGTTAAATATGAGGAAGAGCACTTGCTCACAAAAGAAGCCACAGTCTCAAATTTCAGCCTTGTTAGTAACAAACATAAGTAATCCTATATTCATCTGCTGACCTCTGACCTTATTTGTTTGATTGATTCAAAACCTGAGTGGGAAAAACCCTTATTTATCCCTCTGTACCCTTCTACAGTTTTGGGTAACATGGCCGCTCTCAGTGCACTTTGATGAGGATTTTATCCAGCCCCTCACTTGCCCTGGCCTAGTACTGTCAATAGCATTATGACACTCTAATGCACTCTTTGTGACTTGGAGGTTTTAAAGCAATTTTGTCTTCCTTCCTGTTTTCCAGATCAGAACTAAAATGGGGCTTTTATGGGTGCCTGGGTGGCTCAGTGGGTTAGGTCTCTGCCTTCGGCTCAGGTCATGGTTTCAGGGTCCTGAGATCAAGCCCCGAATCGGGTTTTCTGCTCAGCGGGGAGTCTGCTTCCCCCACTGTCTGCCTCTCTGCCTATTTGTGATCTCTCTCTCTGTCAAGTAAATAAATAAAATCTTTAAAAAAATAAATAAATTTTATGATCCACATGCAGTTAATGGGAACATTTTGGAAGCAGGTCCTCAAGATTTCATGTTAATAATGACAAGAGAAAGCAAAGCTAACCCGAGGATGTATACATGGGAAAATAATATAGGAGTAAGAAATAATAACACAAAAACATGGAACAAAACTACATAAACATAAGCTAATATATAAACTAATAAACATCTCCCTCCTGATATGCCTTTGTTGCATGAAACAAAACAAGATTAGAACACAGATGTCTTCAATTTCAGTGAGCCAAGAGGCATATTGTATCTATTCTCCAAGCATAGGGTAAGACAAAGAGCATGGATGGTACAATGAAAACTCTAACAGCTCAATAAAATAATTATTGTTTATAATAAAAATATTATTAACAGTAAAATTTGTAAGTGCTCTATGAATTGGTAGCTGTTACTGCTAGCTATTAAGAGTAGTGTTGGTGTCAGGAATCAAAGTGAGAAAGAGGAGGAATATGAAGAAAAAAAACAAAGAAAAGTCTAAGATTTATTTGTTTCCATATGGATCTTCCTCATTACTTCATCCTGCTTCATGTCTGGAATTTGTGGCTTGCAGGGACAATAAAGACCTTACAGTTGGGTTTCTGACTGTTTTTTAAGAAACTGACATTTGTGGTAAACACAGATAAATAAAATAGAGAAAATGGGGAGTCTTTCTGCAGCTGTGAAATAAAATGGCCCCTGGGGAGGGGCAGTGACAACTCTAAGCTCAGCTGTTGAGAGATCAACATCACATTCTAAATTCAAATTGAAGCATAGCTAGTGTGGAGCTCAGGATATCACCAGAAAAAGATGACTTAGCTGTCTTTCACCAAGCTTTACGAGGTGACTTTATCTTGATGAATCTGTCAAGGTCCATCTTAGAAATCTGGAAGTTTCTTTTCCAGCACAAGTAGAATCACAGTAATTAAGTTCATCAAACTGTTGTATAAAATCAGAATGTTAATATACACTAATTTAGAAAGAAGAGTTAAACTTTTACATAAAGTTGCACTTTAATGCTGGCATTTCTAGGATGTGTTTATTAGGTCGGCAGGCAAGTTAAAGTCTGAAGAGTGCTTGCCAGTACAGAAGCAGAACAAGCCCACTACCATCCTTCATGTTCGCTTCTTCAGTGAGCTTCAGATCTCACTTCTTCGGTGAGCTTCAGAATCTGGGTTTGTGGATACTTACTCTTCCTTCCTCTATCAGGGAGAAGTTGCAGGGGACTTATTTTACAAAATGCCAGACAGTACAGCTTTGTCCCTTTGTAAAACTCTTCAACTGCTTGCTGTCGCAGGCAGAAACCCTAAACCCTTTGCACTGCCTGAAAGTCTCTGTATATCATGACCTTGGTTTACTCTGAGAGAATTTAATCAGAGATGCTTAATTTTTAGAACAAGACTTTCAGGTTTAAGAACACAATCACTAAAGAGCACCCAGGTGACTCAGTCGGTCAAGCACATGACTGCTGAATTCGGCTCAGGTCATGATCTCAAGGTCATGAGATCCAGTCCCACACTGAGCTCCCCACTGGGCATGGAGCCTGCTTAATGTTCTCTCTCCCTCTTCCTTGGTCCCTCCACCTACCCCACAACCCCAACCACATAAAATAAATAAATAAATAAACCCACAATTGCTAAAATTCCTGTCAGAAAAAAAATCTTTTTTGAAAGATTTATTTATTTGAGGGAGAAAGAGAGCACAACCAGGAGGAGCAGAAAGAGAGGGAAAGAGAATCTCAAGCAGACCCCACGCTGCTTGTGGAGCCCAATGTGGGCTTGATCTCACAATCCTGAGATCACAATCTGAGCTGAAACCAAGAGTCTGATGCTCTACCCACTGTGCCACACAGGTACTGCTCAGAAAAATATTTTTATTGTGACTTTGAAACTCTTTACCTTATAGTCCTCTTTTCCTCATAGAGGTTTGTTTTTATAACTTATATTTAATAATACAGTATTAAATTAATTAAACAAGGAGGTCATTAGCCTGATGTTGCTCCAATGCCATGGCTGCTTATATAGGCAAATCAAAATCCAAGCCTTATGTAGACAAATCAAAATCTAATGTCTCAAGGTTATGAAAGCAATCCGCCAAGGACAACCAATAACAAACAGCCAACTAGTCTTTAAGTTATAGTTAATCAAATATTTTCCTTTCTTTCCTTCTGCACTTTTTTTGTGTAGGTGTTTCCCCTGAGGTCCTGGTAGGGATGGGGTGGGGTAGAGTGTCACTAACCACTTCTATTAAGCACTGCCTGATTGGAATTGATAAATGCTCAAATGAACTCTTAAAATGTTTTAATATGCCTCATTTTATCTTTTTTTTAAAGATTTTATTTATTTATTTGAGAGAATGAGAGAGAGACAGTGAAAGGAAAGCATGAGCAGGTAGGAGAGGGAGAAACAGGCTTCTGTTGAATAGGGAGCCCGTCATAGGGCTCAGTCACAGGACCTGGGATCCTGACCTGAGCCGAAGGCAGACACCCAGCTGACTGAGCCACCCAGGCAACCCCCCTCAGTTTATCTTTTAACAACAGGTCTATTTCTGCAGCAACAACTTGTTTTGAAAATTAGTCGTTACCAAAATAGGCATGATCTCTATTGATGATTTATTGCAACATCCAACCTTAGTCACAGGGATTTAGTCAGGGATTTGCTCATTCATTTCATATTTATTAAGCACCCTCTATCAAACACTGTCTTATGTGTGGAGCAAGAAAGTTACAACAAAACACACAGATATCCTGCTCTCTCCTGGGGCTTAATATTATGTGGAAGGGGAGGCAGGAAATACAAATGCACACATACACACACACACAGAGATCAGACAGACCCAAAATGCATGCAGAAAATTAAGAGAATAGAGGGATACAGAATGATTATATTGTAAGGACTGGAAGAGAAACCTTAAACAGTATATAACTGGGCAAATAAAATCCAAAAGGAGCTATATAGAGATCTATATATATCTCTATATATGTAACATTTGAAAAATTCCCTGTGGCTTAGAGGAGGTTAGAGGAAGATTTAATAATTTATATGCAAAAACATTACTAGGAGCATGGGCTCCATTTATCTAAATGCTGATTTGTTACACTTGGATGGAACCTCTGATTCTATATTGCCCGACAGGATCCAAAGTGGACTCTTCTGCATATTGGAAAAGACTTGTAAGGTGGATCAAGCTGGTTCAGATAAGTATGCACATTTTAAGGTACTTTAAATTCTCAAGAACTCTCAAGAATGCTTGAATGTGGTTTATAGGAACAAACTACTTGCTATTAAATACTTTAGTGGATCTGATTATTTTCTTACCGAACACTTTCACTACTTTCAGCCAGCTGTTTTACCAGATAAACTGTGAGGATTGCTAGAAGGCCAAGAGGGGAATTCTGAAAGTATAGTTAACTTGAAGACATCCTCTTTATGAAGATACATTAAAACTTGTACCTGAACTATTAAGAAATGCCAAGCTACTTAGGTGATAAAAGAAGATGTTCAAAAGAGGTCATTTCAGTTTAATCCTTTCTAAAGTTTGACTTGGGGAGGCTAAGGTGAGCCAGAAGACAAGGTAGTGATTATTTCATAGGAAAATGAAATATGAGAGTAGATACTGACCATGAAAAACATTGTTGAATGGCTTCATTCACCAGTCTTGATTTCCAGAAAATCTACTCATAATTAGTTTATTTTATCTCTTCAAGCCTTCACTTTATTTTTTTTTAAGATTTTATTTATTTATTTATTTGACAGATAGAGATCACAAGTGGGCAGAGAGGCAGGCAGGGGGTGGGGGGAAGTAGGCTCCCCGCTGAGCAGAGAGCTCGATGCGGGACTCGATGTGGGGCTTGATCCGAGACCCTGGGATCAGAACTTGAGCCGAAGGCAGAGGCTTTACCTCACTGAGCCACCCAGGAGCCCCTCTTCAAGCCTTTAGAAAGAGAAACCAGCAAGACAGAATCCTCAACATTTAGATAAAGAAAGTAAGAAAGAGGTATAACTTTGGAAATTTGGTCTTTAATAAAATTTACCTTAGTTGTTCTATTTGGAAAAGTTATAAAATAATAGTGCCCTAAAAAAGTTTAGAATTAGAAATATCAAATACTGGCAGTGTTTAGATGTCTTCAGATGGTACAATGGCATTATTTTTAATGGCTTTGGAAAGGGAGCTAGCTATATGGCCCCAAAACTATGTTTATATATTTTTTCTGTATATTTACTACCTCTATATCCTTGGTACGTTATTTTCTTTATCACTTTTTTCTATCTTTCTCTGTCTCTCTCTCTCTATATATATATATATGTATATATATTATACATATACATATGTGTGTGTATATACTGAAATTTACTGTGTGTTACCTTATTTCATCTTTACAACAATAAGCCAATGATACAGATAGTAATAATATTCATATTTTGCAGACCAGGAAACTGACAATTACAGCAGCTATGAATCTTCCCTTAAGCCATGCATTAACAAATGAAGGAGCCAGTATTTGAAACTAAGTCTGTCTGAAACCAAAACCTGAGCCCCTAATCCCTATGCACTACAGACTTAGAAGGCTGTTATGACATTAAGTGGAATTATGCATGGGACAATGCCTAACTTATTTAAGCACCCAATATATACACAGCAGTTAGGAATCTTAGTATGGATCCTCAATTGCATAAGACAAATAGTATTTATTTCCTTTCAATCAAGACAATTAGAATTTTAACCCTTATCCTATCTTGCCAGGCAGAAATTCAGTCTGATTCTTTATTCAGATTCAACCCTTCTGGTGTTGTACTAAGGTCTCTGAGTCTTATGCTCTGCTAAAGAACTAGAGCAGGCCCCTCTGTTTTTTTTTGGATTTGGTCTATCTTGGAGAAGCCCCTTGTTCCTCCTAGCACTACTGCTTACAGTCCAGTAGTTCTGATATGTCTGAGGCATAGAGATGTTTGTTGAGACTGTGGGTATCCTGGTGCCATTGTTCACTCATTTAATATTTACCCACTATCCTTCATGTATCAAGCACTGTCCTAGATGCTGAAGAAAAAGCAGTGATAAGAGACTGATTTTCTGTTCTCTGTCTAGAGTCCAGCCTCTCCTGTTATGCCATGGGATCATACACCCTATAGAATCTTGCAATTTCTTAATGGGATGCTACCAAGGGGCAACAGGTTTCAGCCAGAAATGAATCTACCAGGAAGCAACAGACGCTTGGACTTACAGATCCTCATTTTCATAGCCTTTCCAATATTCTAAGATGGGCCTTAGGAATGCTTATACAAGGTTGTTTGTTTTCTTTGGTTTGGTTTGGTTTTCAAAGTAAAGATACTTTAACTGCAAACAATTAGACAGCTGTCTGACTTATCTGTGTTTTTATGATCGGCTAAAGGGAAATTAAGTTCACTAGTAACGTTGTCAAATGTGCTAATATTATGGCTGTTACATGAAAAATTTGTTCTTATATATCAAAGTCATATACTGAGCATTTATAGCCAAAAGGACACAAAATATGGAGTATTTCTCCCAAGAGGGGAAAAAAAATGGGGATACAATAAAAGAAAAACTAACATATCTGTAATTGCTGAAGCCAAGGGATGGATACATGGAGATTCCTTATATTGTTCCCTTTTGTGTGTGTGTATTTACAGTTATAAAGAATTAAAAATGCCAGAACCCATGATAAATCTGGGTCTGATTTTTTATGTGTTTTCCACATGACTTAGTAGGTCATTTCATGTGTTAGTTTCAAGTTTTTTTTACTCACTTTTTCCCCAGAAGTTCTTAAATTGTATTTTGGTTTTGCTCTTGCTATTAATCTTACTGCGTTTTCGAGAGCAGCATATTAATTCATAAGTTGGATCTGTAATTCTGCTCAAAATGTTTATTGTATTGTCTGGTATTGATCTCTATATCTCTTTACCCTGCATTCTTAGAATTTCTCAAGTTTATCTGCCACAAAATTGATTCTATTTTCTGCAAGTCAAGCCATTGTACCCCATTGCAGAATGAAATTTTGTTCTTCAGTTTGGAGTTGCTATTGTTAATTTTTACTTAATGAGTTCATATTGCTTCTTAGTCTACACTTTTCTCTACTGACTCTTACCCTATAGCTTTCTGTCCCTCTTTCATGAGGCAACTTTTAAAATAAACAGACGACTTATTGTCTCATTATTTTAGAAGCTGAAAGAGGTGTGTATGAAATAGTCCTTTTCCTTAACCTGTCATAGCCCTTCAGAGGTTTTCATGGGTACACTGGTGCAGGATGCATCTCTAAGAGGAGGAAATGCTTCCCAAATTTTCAACTATTTCCCCCCATTATGAGGAGACCTCAAAAAATTTCTGGCAACACTATTCTCTGGGATCTCAATTTGCAAAATGTTGGCTAATTTTTTTTTAATTTTTAATTTTTATTAACATATAATGTATTATTAGCCCCAGGGGTACAGGTCTGTGAATTGCCAGGTTTACACACTTCATAGCACTCACCATAGCACATACCCTCCCCGATGTCCATAACCCAACCACCCTTTCCCTACCTCCCTCCCCCCCAGCAATCAGCAGTTTGTTTTGTGAGATTAAGAGTCTCTTATGGTTTGACTCCCTCCTGATCCGATATTGTTTTATTTTTTTCCTTCCCTACCTCCCAAATCCTCCACTCTGCCTCTCAAATTCCTCATATCAGGGAGATCATATGATAATTGTCTTTCTCTGATTGACTTATTTCTCACTCAGCATAATACCCTCTAGTTCTATCCATATCATCGCAAATGGCAAAATTTCATTTCTTTTGATGGCTGCATAGTATTCCATTGTATATATATATACTATATCTTCTTTATCCATTCATCTGTTGATGGACATCTAGGTTCTTTCCATAGTTTGGCTATTGTGGACATTGCTGCTGTAAACTATTGTGGACATTGCTGCTGTAAACATTTGGGTGCACGTGCCCCTTCAGATCACTACATTTGTATCTTTAGGGTAAATACCCAGTAGTGAAATTCCTGAGTCATAGGGTAGCTCTATTTTCAACTTTTTGAGGAACCTCCATGTTGTTTTCCAGAGTGGCTGCACCAAATCCTCTCCAGCATCTGTCGTTTCCTGACTTGTTAATTTTAGCCATTCTGACTGGTGTGAGGTGGTATCTCATTGTGGTTTTGATTTGTGTTTCCCTGATTTGGCTAAATTTTTTGAAATTGTTCTTTTCTGCCCAGAATCAGCAGGAAGAGGAAGATCCATACCTTGGATCTTGTATATATCTTCACCATGACTCAGATCAGTAAAATGTTACTTTACAACTGTAAAGGACCAAGCCCTGTGTGGCTCTGGAGATACAAAGGCTAATCCTTCTTCCCAGCCAAAGAGGACTTCGGGATAATAAACACATAAACATAGGTGTTCTGGCGACAGAAAGGAAGGTGTATATAACTCTCACTAATAGCACTGAACTAAAGGCTACCAAAAAATCCATTAACAGAAAGAAGCCTTCCAGGAGTAGTCACTCAATTACTCAGTGGTTTGTTTTTAAAAATAAGGGCTGTGTTATTTTCTCTACAAGCTCAGAGTTTTTGGTGTCAGTTTTGGTTTTGGTGTTTTGGGTGACCCTAAGGAAAAAGAAAACTAATCCTATTTTGCCAAAATGTTTAAAAAATCTTTTACTATGTATTAAAGTAAATGGTTTCTGAATTTAAAAAAAAGTTATTCTGGTTCAATGCTAAACCTCTTTGAGACTTACTGAGAGGGTGTTTAATATTAGAGCAACTGTTTTGGTTCATTACATTTTTTTAAGAGGTTCTAAACTTTAATCAGTGAGAACTCATTCAAGCTTCTAACTGCAAAAGCAGGCTCTTTTCAAGTCATGTGATAACCTTAAACTTTTACAATTTTAGAGCCCTTTTTGCACAACTTGTCATAGGTGCCCCCAGAGTTTTGGGTTTTGCTAATGTGATAATGCTTATAAACAGAATGCTAAAACCTCTACAGGATATAAGTAGACTAATACAAATTTCTAAGTCTAAATTTGGTTTATAGTTAGACTTTTAGAGATTTTTTTTTAAAGATTTAATTTATTTATTTGACAGAGATCACAAGTAGGCAGAGAGGCAGGCAGAGAGAGAGAGGGGGGAAAGCAGGCTCCCTGCAAAGCAGAGAGCGCGATGTGGGGCTCCATCCCAGGAACCTGGGATCATGACCTGAGCTGAAGGCAGAGGCTTTAACCCACTGAGCCACCCAGGCACCCCCAGAGATTATTTTTAAATGTTACCAAAAAAGCTAATATTTGTTAAGACCTTTATGGTTTAGTGTTTTGTCTTTTTTTTTAAGATTTTTTTTTTTTAAATTTTAGAGAGAGAAAGAAAAAGAACTGGGGTGCAAATGGAGAGGGAAAGAATCTCAAACAGACTCAGCCCTGAGTGTGGAGCCTAATGCAAAGCTGGACACGGGGCTTAATTTCACGATCCTGAGATCATGACCTGAGCTGAAATCAAGAGTCAGATACTTAACTGACTGAGCCACCCAGGCACCCCTCTTCTGTTCTGTTTTATAATCATTCCTCTGTTAACATATCCAACAAAGAAATGAGTAGAAAATCTAACATCATGTTTGTAAGGGCCTCTTTAGCCAGAGCGATTTCCTCTCGGTTGAACAGCCATTTTGTTGTTTATGCAGTAAAACTTAAACTGACCCTGCCCCTCCCTCCCCCCCCAGGGAAACTTAACTTAAAAGCAAGTCTGGGAAACTAGCAAAATGTGGTCGACCAGTCCCTGATAACAGAGCCCAAATACAAGGGCGGGTCAGGTCAGGTGGGGGTAACAGAGCCTGAATGCAGGGATGAGTCAGGCCAGGTGGAGACATCCAATCAGTGGAGCGTGAATACTGTCTCCCTAGCTACCAAGGAGTGTGGGCTCCGCCTCTTGGGCGCCTTTTGGGCACCAATTCTGACCAAGGTGATAGGCTAGTTCAAATAGCTGGTGAATTGTAATTCAATTGGCCACCCGTGTGTGGCCTAGCATGACTGTGCAGCTTTCTCTGTGTGTTGCAATCTCATTGGCCACCTGCGTGTGGCCAGGCTCAACCACATGGCCTTTGTTCTATAAAAGTTAGTCTGTGAGGCTGGGAGGGGTCGCCCTCTCTGTAAGAGGGGCCCCCGAACTGTGGGTTTGATTCTTGATGCTTGGCACGAAATAAAGTTTTGCTTGACCTTCGCTTTGTATCAGTCTCGCTCCTTTGATTACGGACCCATCAATGTTAATATCCCTAATATGTATTGAGATACTACACATTGGCAAGGAAATGTGGGTCTTATGGAAAAATGGATAAAGGAAATGAAGAGAAAGCATACAGACATACACGAATCACTGATACACGTGTTGAACACTGAGAAGCTCAAACTCAATAGTAGCAACAACAACAAAACAACTATAAAAAGGCAGTAAGAATGGAAGAAAGCATCAAACTGGCAAATCATTTAAAAAAATAACAATCACCTTTTTGGTGAGAGAAAACATGAATTCAGGCACTCTGTTACTGTACTGAAAACTGGCACAGCTCTTCTGGGCAGGAGAGAGGTAAAATGTACCAAAAAACCCTTTGAAAGCATTTTTCGTCTCTTAGTCATTAGCGTCACTTCTGGGAATTGGTTCTCAAGAAAATCTCCTCATGGTGCTTGAGCATTTCTTTGTATGACCCTTATTATAGTTTGGTTTTGTACCACTCATTATTCCCCTATTACAGGTGGGAAAGCCAAAACCCAGAGAGGATGACACACAAACTCCCACCACAAGTCACGGACAGGCCTGGATCAGATCTCCTCAATCTCAACCTCATAATCATTGTTCAGGTTGAAAATACTTAGCTCAATAATTTTTGGGTACCTTCTCCATGCCACATCCAACGTTTGGTTCTGGATATACAACATAATGTCTATTGAACATTTACTAAACCTGAGTTCTTCATATATGGATCTCCTCCTCTTATTCTTGGAACAAACATTTGGGGGTCCTGTTTTTCAATGAGAAGCTGAGTAATTCCCCCAAATATCAAATAGCTGAGTGTACAAACCAACCTCAGCAATCTTACTGCGGGGTTGTCTCACTCTTAACCATTACATTGATCCCTCTCCTTGAGTAGACCACCACCCACAGATCCTGTCCTCAAAGAACTCACAGTGTAGTTGCAGGGAGACATATTTGTTACAGTTCAGGACAAGTGAGAAAAATACTATGTGGACAGAAGAGGAGACTCACATAACTGTGCTCTGGTCCTCACGGTGCTGATGGTGGTGTGTAGGTGGGTCCTTATTATTATTGTCATTTAAGATCAATTTATATTTATATATTTATATTTCTATTTGTACCCTCAGATTTTTTACTTATTGATTGAAAATTCTGTATGTGCTTTTAATCCTCCTATAAAAAAGAAAATAAAACCATTAAAATTCATGAAAAAATAGTGGAATTAAAGGCATTAAAATGTTAACAGGGTCTCTCTCCATTCTCACCAACAAAAGGATTTATTTTCTTTTTCATATCTCTAGTTTTTTCACTTTTGTAATCAGACAAATGCTGTACATATTAGTTTGCTTTTCATGTATATCATGATATGATATGAATATCAGTGTCGAACAGTTAATTTGTAACCTCTTCAGGGTTATACACATAGCCCAGCAGCTATTTTATATGGTTGTTTAGAGGCAGAGGGCAGGGAGGAGCCATGTGAGCTTTCAGTGATTTTCTAAATCCCAGCCCAGCTTCTAACCTCATTGTGTAAATGTGGCTGCTCTCATACTGACTTTCCTAAGAGTTTTGATGGAAACTTAAGACTCCAGGGGCTCCTGGATGGCACAGTTGGTGAAATCTCCAGTTCTTGGTTTAGGATCAGGTTGCGATCTCCTGGGAATGGGATCAAGCCCAGCATTGGGCTGTGCGCTCAGCAAGGAGTCTGCTTGAGTTTCTCTCTCCCTCTATCACTGCCCTTCCCCCACCACACAGGCATGCTCTCTTTTTCTCTCTCTAAAATAAATAAATAAATCTCAAAGCAACAACAACCACCACCACCACCCAAGAGTCCAGAGGTGGGACTTGCCACAGAAACAGCAGGGTAGCCACGAAGCTAAAGTATTTGTTGTCACACCAAATGAAAAAATATATACAATTGCATTTGAAAACATGTAATTGTTATATAAATATGAGATATATTTTCAAGGTTTTAAAGTATAAAAAAGAGTCTTTTGAGATAAAGATAGCAAGAGAGAGCACACGAAGTGGGTAGGGAGAGAGGGAGATGCAGATTCCCCACGGAACAAGGAACCCTATGCGGGACTCAGTTCCAGGACCCTGGGGTCATGATCCGAGCTGCAGGCAGATGCTTAACTGACTGAGCCACCCAAGCGCCCTTGAAAAGGAGTCTCACGAGCAGAAAAATCACCAAAGAAATAATCCAGAAACTATCCAAAGTGTTCCCAGTGTTGATCCTAGTCACAGTATAACCACTGTCAGCCATTAGTAGGGGCTCTCTTGAAGGTAAATTTTGGGTGGAGTAGTTTTCAAGCCCTAACAAAGAGCGAACATCAGGTGAACATCCTTTATACCAAGTGCTTAAAGGTGATACTCATTTGAGCCTCACAACAAATTTTTGTTGTCATCCTTACAAATGTGGGGTCAGTAACTTGTTCAGGGTCACACTTTTGTGAGCTGTAAAGCTGGGAATTAAAACCAAGCAGCAACAGGGCCCTTATTCATTACCAGATAATCTGGGAATAAAATATTAAATATTGGGAATTTGGTGACCTCCATGTTTTCTGCTTCTACTCCCATCCACTTAATCAATAACAACTCCTCTAATAACCTGCATATTTTAAAAAATGCTAATTAACATGTTTTCTAGTTATCCTCTAAGTATTATGAGATAACTTGGCAGAATCAAATACACCCAGAAGTCCTAAAAAATTGGAATTAAGATTCTCTGGTTTGGATAAAAGAGATAAACAAGCAAATACATTCCTTTATCTACTCTCTATTATACAGTGTTTTGAACAGCCATATGCGATTTTGCAGTTTTTTTTAAATATTCCCCAAAATACAGTAGTTCACAAGTCCTGCACCTTGCTAGTCTTCCACTTCCAACTCAGAAAATTTGATAATTCCCACTGTGTTTTATCTTTTGGATCCAAATGTGTCTATTATAATTTTAAAGAAAACAATGCCTCACTATTATCTCCTTAGTGTTGCCTACTCTAGGAGTAGAGTAGGTTGAAGAGAACAGAGCAGGTTTCTAATTCTGGTTACCCCACTAGTTATTAATATGAATATGTAATTAAGGCATAGGGTCAAGAGAATTGTATCCCATTTTTGGTAGACGGAAGATTTATGGGACAGTACAAAGGTAGAAGAATCTCCTGGAGGTCATAGGTGTCCCTATTGGAGGTGTGCAAGGCCAGTTTTAAGAAAGTGGTGTTGGCGGGCGCCTGGGTGGCTCAGTGGGTTAAGCCTCTGCCTTCAGCTCAGGTTATGGTCTCAGGGTCCTGGGACTGAGTCCCGCACCGGACTCTCTGCTCAGCCAGGAGCCTGCTTCCCCCTCTCTCTCTGCCTGCCTCTCTGCCTACTTGTGATCTCTCCCTGTGTTAAAAAAAAAAAGAAGAAGAAGAAAAGAAACGAAACTGGTGTTGGGGCACCTGGGTAGCTCAATCGGTTAGTGGCTGATTCTTGATTTTGACTCAGATCGTGACTCAAGATCCTGGGATCGAGCCCCAGAATCCTGTTAGGGTGCGTGATCAAAGGAGTGAGACTGATACAAAGCGAAGGTCAAGCAAAGCTTTATTTCTCGCCAGCACGGAGAATCAAACCGAATGGTCGGGGCTGTCTCCTCGGAGACAGCGACCCCTCCCAGCCTCACAGACTAACTTTTTTTTTTTTTTTTTACTTGTTCGAGAGACAGCAGGAGTGAGCACAGGCAGACAGAGAGGCAGGCAGAGGCAGAGGGAGAAGCAGGCTCCCTGCTGAGCAAGGAGCCCGATGTGGGACTCGATCCCAGGACGCTGGGATCATGACCTGAGCTGAAGGCAGCTGCTTAACCAACTGAGCCACCCAGGCGTCCCCAGACTAACTTTTATAGAGCAAAGGCCATGTGGTTGAGCCTGGCCACACGCAGGTGACCAGTGAGATTGCAACACACAGAGAAAGCTGCACAGTCATGCTAGGTCACACACAGGTCGCCAATTGAATTACAATTCACCCTATAGCAGCTATTTGAACTAGCCTATCACCTTGGTCAGAATTGGCACCTGAGTTTGGTGCCCAAAAGGCGGGGCCCACATTCTTTGGTAGTTAGGGAGATAGTATGTGCGCTTTACTGATTGGATGCCTCCGCCTGGCCTGACACGTCCTGGTACCTGGGCTCTGTTATCAGGGACTGGTCGGCCATATTTTACTGGTTTCCCAGACCTGTTTCCAAGTAAATTCCTCGGGGAGGGCAGGGCCGATCTAAGTTCACTGCATACACAACAAAATGGCTATTCTACCGGGATGGGGTCACTCTGGCTAAGTAGGCCCTTATAGTTCCACCCTCAGCAGGGAGCCTGCTTGAGGATTCTCTCTCTCCGTCTGCTGCATCCTCCAGCTCTCTTGCTCTCTCTCTCTAAAATAAAGAAATAAATCTTAAAAAAAAAAAAAAAAGAACCGGTGGAAAGTTAAAAAGGGGAATCTGAAAGAAAATGATGAGCAACATGGAATAGTGGAAATACTGGAGAATTTGTAGTTCAAAGAACAGGCTCAAGGTTCACTTCTGACAGGTATAAGCTATATTACCTTGGGAAGTTAAATAAGAGTTGGCTTTCTCACCTAATCCCACGGGGATATTCTGAAGATTAAATGAGTTTATGCAGAATGCTTGCACAAGCTAGAACACAGTGGGCAGCAAATATGTAATAGCTGTCATAGCATTCTTAGATTACTAATTGGGGGATAATGCTATTTACCATACAGGGTGATGGTGAGAGTTAGATGGAGATGGATTTCACCATTCTGTACCAGTCACACCCTGGATGGATCTTTTGGTTCTTGGTTAAGCCTTTGTGCAAGCATTAATTCATTTGTAAGATCCCACTGCAGAATTTACGTGTCCCCACAAGGCATTCTATCTATCCACTCCAGAGCATTTTCCGTATCTTTTGTCATACACAAGTTTTATTTTTATAATCTGACCCAAGTAATAATAAATACTACTTTGAGAGAAAAAGAAATCCTAGTTCTTGGGACATTTGGCCACAAGGGGGAAGTAGAAGAATTTGTTCAGGAAATCTAGCAGTGTTTCTCTTTGTTTACTTTCTCCTCCTTTCCCCTCCTTATTTCCTCAGTTCTGTTTGGCATCTTGTACTTACCTTGTAACCTTTCTGATGGTAAAAATACCCTCACTGCCTCTATACTTGGAAAGTTTGTCAAAGTCAACCACCTTTTGATATCAGAGTGATGTCTGCAGGATGAGGTAAATGGTGCCTTGCTGGCAATAATGCCTTCAATTCCTGGTCTGTCCTTAAGGATTGTAAAGTGGTAATTGCTCACTGCAGCACTCTCCTGGTGCAGCTAATCACTGAGAGGAATTATCTCTGGTCCCAGGAAGATGGCTGAGTAAGGGCCAGTATGACAACATCTACGTGGGAGGGGGCGCTTTTCCAGTTCTGCTCTCCCCAGGGGAATTACTCACTTAGATTGCCTACTTTTGGCTTAAAGGATTTCTCTGGCATCTACCTGTTTTGTTGCTCTCCTTCCAATTAACTAGGGGATCTTTTTTTTTTTTTTTCTTAAATGCATTCTCTTTGTCTGTACTTGATTAAAATTCAAGCTTTAGGCTATGCAGATTTAATCAATTGTTTTCCAGGTTACTTATTTTGTTTAAAAAGCATGTGTTGTGGGCCATGTGTATCATAACGGTTTTCTAGTGCTGGTTACGGAATCAAATAAGACAAGGGCTCTGCTCCTAAGGAACCTATAGTGTCTTGGGTTGGTTTTTTCCAGCTAATATTCAAACTGTATGGATATCTTTATATTCTAAAACCTTTGGGTTCTCATTTCCTGCGGAGTGAAGTCCAAATCTCATGCAAGGTAAGGCTGTATAGCTTGGTTTCCTTGTAGGAAGATGGTGCACCCACTTAGAAATTTACAAAGACAACAAGTGTCTATGGGGGAAGGGTAAAGAGAAATTCACAATTGATGGCAAAGCTTTAGCCTCTATCCTTGAGCTGGGCGAGAGCTGCAGCCTCTGGAGAGGATCCCCATAGGAGGTAAACACTTTGGTACTGAAAAAGCTGGGATTCAGCCTGCAAAGTAGGGAGCCAAGAAAACAAATGTCCCAATAGATGCTTCATAATCTCTGATGTATCCAGTGGTAGAACCCCAAAGGAAGTCAGATGGTAAGGGAACATGGCACATGTGGTGCCCAAAGTTCAGACTCCTAGAACCCAGAACAGGGTAAATTGGGGAGGAAAATATGTCAAGAATATCCAGCACAAAGGCCACTCCCAATCTACCCCAGATTAACTTGCCATTTATTATGGTTCTTTTTTTTTTTTTTTTAAGATTTTACTTATTTATTTGGGAGAGCACAGTAGGGAGAGGGGCAGATGCCATTTATTATGGTTCTATCCCTCTATTTCTGTCCACATTTGCTACTATTCCAATTCCTATAAAATGTAGATAATTTGGGAAATAAAATTCTCTTAAATGGCAAGAATTCAACATTAACTTAATAAATATTTTTGGAGTGTATATTACGGGCCAGACATGTTTCTAGCAACTAGAAGAGGTTTCTACCCTTCAGGAGCTTATGTTCTAGTGACATCATCATAAAGAGGGTACAGTACCATGTATGATCAGAGAAAGACACATCAGGGGTAACCAATATGCAATTAAGAGAATTCAGAGAGGTTTCCCACATTTAATAGTGGGTAAGCTTATTTATAGGAGATGACAAAAGAGAAAAAGAGACCAGACAAGTATGATCAAGACAGAAAAGAAGGTGTGAGCAAGGACCAGGACCTAAGAGTAAACAGAAACTCAGCCTATTTTGTGGAACTGCAGACAGTTCATACTGATAGTTTGTTGAAGGGATGGATGATGTATGAAGGGTGAGCAGAGGCAGAGTACAAAGCCCTTGAAGTCATGCTAGAGATGTTAGGAGTTATTTGGACAGGTAGGTCGTCAGGACCATGGTCCCAAACAAGAAACTATGGAATCAGGACAGCTAAGATAAAACAGCACTGACATCCTGTTTTGCAGCTTGGAGAGGACCACACTAGTACTCTGCTTGGCAACCTTTGCATAAATCACTTCTGCAAAATGTCCTAAAATAAGACAATTAACCACAAAGCATTTGTCACCATCATGAGTGATGGGCAGTTAAGACATAAGCCCCCAGGTTCAGCAAAAAAAAGACCATCAGCACGTTGACATTAACCTAATAGATAGATATGTGACCAAAGCCCTAATAGGCATGACTCAACACACCCTGATTGCTTCAGGTGGTTCCTCAAAAGAGCTCATA
The DNA here is from genome assembly GCA_003697995.1 of Taxidea taxus jeffersonii. Classification (NCBI taxonomy): domain Eukaryota; kingdom Metazoa; phylum Chordata; class Mammalia; order Carnivora; family Mustelidae; genus Taxidea; species Taxidea taxus. The sequence goes on along the minus strand of ML105244.1, from coordinate 345,771 downwards.
AAACCCCTTAAACTTAGAAACTCCAAGGGCAACCCTCTCAGATCCCCTCCCTCTCCAGGAGCTTTGTACCATTGCTCAGTAAACTTTGCCTTGCCGCCCACTGCTTTGTCTGGCCTACTTCTTCATTATCTGAGGCAGCACCACCAAAAACCATGGGCACTAAACGGATAAAAATCCTGCAACAGAGAGTCAAGGGTTTGGGATAACTGGGAGGAACTGAATACACTCTGCTTTCTGCAAAAATCCTGCCACAAGTTGTTTGATAGCGTTTCCTAAGAAAGGAGGCTCTTGGAGGAAAAAAACAGTATTTCTCCAATATGAAGTCCTTCGATCTGTGTTTGCTCCCCGTGTGGCTCCAGTACCAAACAGTCCACCAGAACCAAAGCAGCTGGGATTAAAAATGGTCCAAATGCTATGTTGGTGTTTTTTCCATTACTCATGGGTCACCTCTAAATCAGCATTACTGACTTTTAATTTCTGTGACCGGAAAGTCCTCCTTCACCTATGCCACTGCCTAGGGCAGCAGGTATCAGAGCATCACATGTTGGGGTAGAGTCTCCATTCTCTGTACCTACCACCTCCTACTTCCCCCGCCCCTGAGCTGGAACTAAACTAGTTGACTTAAACTAGTTCTCAAACATTCCTTCTAATTTCTCTGAAGTTCACTTTCCTCATCTGTGAAATCTTGAGAATTTTAATTTGTGAATTGAAAATTCACTACAGGTTCTTTAAAGATGAAACAAGACAATTAAAAAATAAAAAAAGTTTTGGATGCCTGGGTGGCTCAGTCATTAAGCCTCTGCCTTTGGCTCAGGTCATGATCCCAGGGTTCTGGGATTGAGCCCCACATCAGGATCTCTGCTCAGCGGGGAGCCTGCTTCCCTTCCTCTCTGCCTGCCTCTCTGCCTACTTGTGATCTCTGTCTGTCAAATAAATAAATAAAATCTTCAAAAAAAAAAAAAAAAAGGAGAAGAAATACAAAACAGTTTCAGAGGCCAGCACCTGGGAAGTCTCCATCATATTAGTGATCCTGGCAGTGACATCAGCAAATCTTGAGAGTGGCTGGTATTCGGTAATGTATCCTGTAAGTGTTCAATTTTCCTTCACCATGTTGAAATCCAAATAGCAGGGGAAATGAGGCCATAAAGCTCAGGTCCCTGTGAATCAACAAATTTCTTCAATTCCGGCCGCAGACAATATAGTTTTAATTTCTGATTAATCTGATTAATCTGACAGTCTTCTTCATCTGCCAGTGCATAAACCTGAAGTTGTATCTACAGATGTTCCAGAGGCATGTTTTTGCTCATTCCTTCTTTCATTTATTCATTCCACAGGTACCTACTCACTTTACCCCTGACAAGCCAGGCATTGAGCTGGCTCCGACTGGGGGCTCCATCCCAGAGAAGCCTGCTTCTCCCTTTCCCACTCCCCCTGCTTGTGTTCCTCTCTCACTGTGTCTCTCTCTGTCAAATAAATAAATAAAATCTTAAAAAAACCATAAATAAAAAATAAAAAGGTTTGATAACTTGTAAGTACACCAACTGCCTGAGGCTCCTATGGCCTGGCTTAGAGGCAGGTGGCTCTGGTTCATAGCATGAGGATAGAAAGAACCTTCTTGGGCTGATGCCCAGAGTGTTGGGAGGAGGTTGGGAGGTTGGCAGGGAGGGAAGTAGGACAACTGAAGGCACTGATGAGGTAGCAGGGGGAAAACCCTAGAGGATGGGCAGTGGAACAAATCTAGCTTTTGTATCACCCGGTGATTCTACCCCCTTGAGCAACTTGTTGTTGTTGTTGTTGTTTAACATTTTAGCAGACAAGACCGTCCTTGGGGAGCTAGGATTACCTCAGGGTAATCTGTGGGTACCAGGGTACAGGACAGTAGCACCTACATGGCTCGTTTCCCTGATGGATATTGACCCACATCTTGAAGCCCGTACTTCGGTTTCTGCAGCAGAAAGCTAAGTAGGTCGGACACCCACCTGAGACTTTCAGGAGGTCTGAGGACAGATGCCACTGGGACCCTTGCTTTTTTCTTTGGTGCCTAAGCTGAGAGGACTGGCAGCTAGGTTCAGTGTCAGGATTATACGGCACTTAGAATGCATCTCAAGCCCCAGACTGATCTCGAATATGCCATCCCTGGTCCTAATGACAGTCTGGGATGCCAGCATCTCAGGAGAAAGTCCACTTTTCTGAGCTGGAAGCAAGAGGGTTAATATCATCAATTCCTGACTGGGGTTGAGACTGGGGGAAGTGGTGACAAAAGCAGGTAAATGAGTAGTTGAGAGTGAGGGAACTGGGGTCCAAATGAGCCAGAGGATTGGGAAGCCGTGGACACATCGGCAGGTCAAGCGAGAACACAGGAAAGTGGTCTGGATGAAAGCCAGACTATAAGGCTGTTTCCCTCCCACATACCTTTCATAAGCTCTCTGGGAATCGATGGCCACACAAGCTGGTACTTTTCACATGCCTAGAGTCAGGATCCCTGGTTGAACATTGGTCCTGTGTGGGTGAGCAAGTAATTTAACTGTTCTAACACCCATTTTCCTGACCAGTAAATACATTAATATTTATGGCTTAGCTCCCTCTAAAGGTTTTATGAGGGTCAAATAATATTTACCTAAGAGTAATTTTTATTGAATATATGATGTTATAATAATTTAGCAATATATGTGGAAACTATATAATACATCAAATACATGGTCCCAGTTTTAATTTTTAAAGATAATTTATTAAAGTGAAAAGTATAATAACATTTAAAGTAAAGCTTGTTTTTGTCATATTTTTTCTTATTTAAAAAATTACAGATTCCACCCAATGTTTATTTTTATCAAAGTAATTTCAGATAAGGTAGACTACATTTTCATTCTTCACTTTGTGGTTTTATTATTGCACTGATTTGGTTTCTTTGTAATGCATCCTGTAAGTGTTCAATTTTCCTTCACCATGTTGAAATCCAAATAG
>ML105244.1:278269-342800 GCA_003697995.1 Taxidea taxus jeffersonii | reverse complement strand
AGGTACCTACTCACTTTACCCCTGACAAGCCAGGCATTGAGCTGGCTGCTGGCAATACAATAATCAGACGTGGTTTCTGGACACAAAGAGCCTATGTGCCCGTGGAGGAGATACTGACAAGGAAGAAGGAAGTTGTGATGCGGGATGAGTTCAGAAACGGAAGCTCAGGGCAATCTGAGAGCATAGTTTCTTACCCTCATTAATGTATTTTTTTTTTTTTTTGGACAGTAAAATCCTAACATTTTGACTGCATTTGAAAATTCCTTAAGAGCTCCATAATGTGTCTGACGAGATAGAAATGTCTTATTTGTACAAGGTTCTACGTATATAGAAATAGAAAGATCTTTAACATCAGAAGTCAAGACAGAATCGATCATTTATTTCAGACACTATACTACCAATGTATTTTCTTAAGCCATAATTTGGGGCTTTTGCTTATTTATTCTTTATTTCTGTGAAACATCTTTCTTTCCCCCTCCCCTCCCCAGTAATATCTTTGGGGTTTTCTTGTTTTCTTTCTTTCTTTCTTTCTTTCTTTCTTTCTTTTTTTTTTTGTCAAAAGATTTTATTTGTTTATTTGACAGAGAGGGAGATCACAAGTAGGCAGAGAGGCAGGCAGAGAGAGAGAAGGGGAAGCAGGCTCCCCGCCGAGCAGAGAGCCCGATGCGGGGCTCGATCCCAGGACCCCGGGATCAGGACCTGAGCCGAAGGCAGAGGCTTAACCCACTGAGCCACCCAGGTGTCCTGGGGTTTTCATTTTTGATTCATTTAGAAATAACAACCACAGTTTACTTTTCAGGATGATTTCTTAGAAGACAAAATTTTTTTTAACTACTGGGACAAAACAGTGTCCTGGGTATTCCTTGTAAAGTGTCTTATAATAACTAATTTGTTTATCTAAAAACTTTCTTATACATATCATTAACTCAGTAATACTTTAGATAGTTCTATAATTTTTTCCTGTTTTATTTATTCGTTCACCAAAATTTATTGGCACAGACAATAGAGACTTCTGTGTGAGACTTCTGTCACTAAAATAAAAAAATACACACCCACACACACATACATACATGCACACCTTCAGGTAATTTATAGTCTAGTGGCATAAACAGAAAAGTTCACTAAAAACAGTGTTTCTAGATTGTTACTGTTGGCCCAGCATCCTTACTTAGAGATATTTTAAAAAATAACTCCTTATCCAACTGTTTTTGAGAATTTTTGGCCCAAGCCAGGAGAGGAAGCTTTACTTTTGCTAAGTGCTAAATGAACTAAATGGCCCATTAAAAAAAGATTCAGAACTCCAGAGATAGATATTACTCTAATGAATTTGTCAAAAACTACACTCAATATATCATAATCAGATATTACATATGAGCTGTAAAGACTTAACTTCTGCTTTAGGAAATGGAGGGTTAAAAAAATTGTCTGCAGGCAAATTAATTTACAACTTCTCTTTTCTCAGTTGAGGCACTGACAGTCAGTCTCTCCTAGTCGCTAATAGAAATATTATAGAAATAAAATTTTTTTAGATATAGGACTGTATAATATCTTACAGTCTTGTTTCTGTGTTGTTAATTACATAAAATATTTCTTGAAATGGAATTGCCCAAACCCTGAGGTACCATGTTCTTCTAGTTTCAATTTTGTGGTATAGCTTTAGAGTTAAGAATGGAGCTATGTGGCAGATGGCCAAAAAGTCACCAGGGCCTGCAAAGTTCAATTGCTTGAGAGTCCCCTGGCACAAGAGCTTCAAAGAGGAAAATAGGCTTATGCTGAAAATAAAAGAAACTGATAGAAATACACCACATCCTTAGTGTTCCAAAATAGGTACCTATCCAACTCCATAAGCTGTGGCAGTCCTCTGAGCCCCGTCAATGCAGAACTCCTTCACTTTCTTACTTTAAGACTCCTAGATAATTCTAAACATTATATGAGTTAAAACACAACCCCAAACCAACACAAGACACTCAGATAACCAAATATATTTCTCATAATATGTGTTTTAAGTCCGAGTTCATATAACCATTGGAATTTCCTGTGATAAGAGCAATAAAAGGGTCTTTTATTATGTTAATAAGGTGAGTTTTGGAAAGCCCTATATAACTTCTGGATGGGGTGCTGGTTGTCAGGGAACAAACTACAAGATTAGAGGATTGGAACATTCCTGTACTGGGCCCCCACATCTATTCCCAGTCTCCTCCAGGAAAGGGAGAATAGTGATTGGGTTAAATTGCCAATGGCCAATGACTTAATCAATCATGCCTTTGTAATGAATCCTTCAGAAAACCCCCAAATGACAGGATTTTAGAGAGCTCCCAGCATGGTGGACACAAGGAGGTTTGGGTAGAGGGGATCCCTCAGAGACAGCATGGAAGTTCCTCACCCTTTCCCCGTATACAGAAGTTCTGAGCTGGGTGTGAGCCATTCTACCAAATTAATTGAGCCAAAGGAAGAGGTCTCCATAACCTCTGATTTATAGCCAGTTGGTCAGAGGTAAAAGTAAAAACTCGGACTTGCCACTGTCAGCTGAAGTAGGGAGGCAGGTGAGTTTTGTAAGACTGAACCCTGAAACTTGGAATCAGACACTGTCTCTGGTAGATGGTAGATGGTGTCATAATTGAGTGGAATTGTAGGACACCCCGTGGGTGTCCAGAGAATTGCTTGGGTGGGGTGGGGTGGGGGGAGAATTTCCCACCTATGGATTAGAATTGGGATCTAGACGTTTTTAGGATCCTAATCACTTAATACTTTTTAAAGCATGCACATAAATGATTCTGTCACTTTGATGCCTTCCTTCATTAGCCCCCTTCAGAATGAAGCCTTCCTGTAGTAACATACTCCCCACCCAGGGTGTAGCTTGCCTCTCTCTAGTATAGTGTCCACTCTGGGTTGGTTGCTGCTCTCATAGCACTAACTGTTGGTATGGTTCTTAAGGGAACAAGAGCCTGAGAAAGAAGCAGAATTAGTTAGGTTTATGTTACATTTGTTAAATTATTTAGATCTGTAGGGTTTTTGTGTTTTACTCATTTAATGTCTATCTGTCTTTAAGATGCTTATGATAAGACGTGAAAAACTACAAGGCTAGTTTTCAGACCATGTCGATGACACCTGGTATCTTGGGACAATTCCCAGGTCACAGAAAAATCACAAATAATCTTCTTATATTCCTCAGGAAATTTCTACACATGATTTAGAACTCATTTTTACTAGAAAACCCACTCAAATTTTGGGAAATGTCTTTGTAAATAATAATTACAAATATTTTTCAAATTATGTTTTCAAGCAGTTTAAATAAAAAAAGAAGCAGGTTAACCTCAGTCACCTAATGAGTTTTTCTTATGTTTGGAATACATTAAAATGTGTTGGTTGGTGAGATCTCTATGGGAAGTATTTGGTTACTCCTTTTTGACTCAACAGATTTGGCCATATTTGCAGCATAGCACTTTTCTAAATGTACTTCTAAATATGAGATTTCTTTCCAAGACGATTTTGAAAATGATCTTGAAGACAGTGTCAGACAATTTTTCATTTGCTTGTTTGATTGTTCTTTTTATTGTTTTGCTCATAGTCAAGACATTTCTCTTTTTAGCTCCAAAACTTCTGATGCTTTTCCTTCAAAATTTGCATGATTGGCTTTTAAATGTTGCTGAAAGAGAGTTTCATGTAGTAATTGTTCAGTTTCTTTTTTCACAGAACAGATACTGAAATTTAGACTAATTTGCATCTCCCCTATAATAAAACCCATACTTTAAATAAACATCTAAGTACATCCCATGGTTTTTAGATTGATGACTGCTGCTTAGTACTGAGTCACTAATTGTGGCTGAGAAGTGCTATCATCTTTGTTACTTTGTTTCTTTGGGAAACCTCAGGGACTAGATGAAAGTCTCATGTTTCCTAATCCATTGCTACAAATAAAACGTTCTACTTTTGTGAGTTTTTATGATGAAAACGGGAGTGTGGCCACCTGAGAACAGTAAGGTATTGCTGATTTTGCATGTACAGGTGTGTGGTGAAACTGCTTAAAAATACAGAACCCAGATTTATTTTATCCCTATTTCTAAGTAAAATGTTAACTTCTTAAAAGTGCTCCATGTGGGGTGCCTGGGTGGCTCAGTGGGTTAAAGCCTCTGTCTGTAGCTCAGGTCATGATCTCAGGGTCCTGGGATCAGCCCAGCACCCAGCTCCCTGCTCAGCCTGCTTCCCCCCCTCTCTCTGCCTGCCTCTCTGCCTACATGTGATTTCTCTCACTCTGTCAAATAAATAAATAAAATCTTAAAAAAAAAAAAAAAGTGCCCCATGCTTCTCTGGTGCCTTCATGTACAGTCCAGCACACCACACGCTGGGTGGTGAGTATAAACTGGTTTACCTTCCTGCCCCAATCTGGCCTTAACACACGGAATTTCTTGAACTACAATTTAAGAGATTTTTATTTTTTTTGGTCTTAAATGTAACTTATATAATGCCACTCTGATGCTTCAAATACTTACAAGGAGTTCTGATACCTCTCTTCACCTCCAGGATACAAGTGAAACCGGGTCTCCCAAGTTTTGGAGGGTCTAGCATGGCTTGCTCGGCATCGCCTCTGTAGCATCAGAAGTGACCACTTATTTCCTCACAGACATTCTACCCTTTTCTCAGTTCCCTGAACTTGTCATATTCTTTTCCTTCACGTCTTTGTCTGAGTTGTTCCCACTGGACAAATCCCTATCCCAGAACTTCACATTCCCTGGCTTTCTTGGTTAATTCCTCTTTACCCTTCAGGCCTGGAAAGGTTTCCCCAACCTGCCACATTTAGGTCAGCTTCTCTCAGGCATGAATATATGCACATAAACTCTACTTCTTTATTGTACTGTTGATTTCATTATTTTAATTCTCTGTGGTCTGTTGCTCCTGTGATCTTCCAATGGCAGGGATGAACTCTGTCCTTTTTTCCTGCTTTATTTTTAGTCTTTCACATAATGTCTGGCACGAGACTGGGATTCAGTAAACATGAGGTGAAGTAACAAATGCCCCCTGCAATGGGCAACCACCTGGCAAGAATCAACCGAGAGTCAACTTTATACGTGGGACTGCCCATCTTAACCAAGGCTTTAACTTCTGCAGTGTGCTTCCCATTCTATAATCTACCCCTCTTCCTCTCCTGCCACCCAAGTGGGGCCAAACTGTATGTATCTCATTAGAGGCTCACCATAGGACTCTGATATGATATAGATTGGACACAAGGTATTCATCTTTCCTGATACACATGCACACTCCACAAGGGGTTTTTATGGTACTTCTTATTCTATATTACAATTATACTTTCCCCAATAGTCTGTAAGCATTTTAAGGGCAGCAAATTTGTCTGGTTTCTAGTGTTGAACCCCAAGTCTAGCATATAGTAGTAAAGTTTAGCATCTAGTACATTTAATAAATAAAAAATCAATTTCATTATATGGGAAACTATGTCTCAAAAACACAGAATCACAGGGCACCTGGGTGGCTCAGTTGGTTAAACATCTGTCTTCGGCTCAGGAGATGATCCCAGAGTTCTTGGATTGAGCCCCATGTCAGGCTCTCTGCTCAGTGGGGAGCCTGCTTCTCCCTCTGCTGCTCCCCCCATCCCCCACTCATGCTTTCTTTCTCCCTCTCTTAAATAAAATAAATAAAATAAAATAATAATAAACAATAAATAAATAAAATAATAAATAAAATCTTAAAAAAGCATAGACTAAGATGTTTGAAGTTCACAACTACTAAACTGTGGAGACATAAAAGGCTGGAAATCAGAAGTTTTGACTCAGAATTTGATCATAATCAGAATTTTTATTTAATATTTATTTAATATTAATAAATATTAATAATATTTATTTAATCATTTAATAGTAATTTGAGTCTCCCTATTTTAAAAAATACACCAAATTGTCAAGAACCATGCCATAAAGTCCACGATTCCATTTGATAAAAGGGGAAACCAGTAGGCATAGATAGCAGAAACTTCTTTAAAGAAAATGGCCCAGGGCAAAGATACTGTGGAAGGGAGACAAGTGTCCAGGTCATCTCCTTTCTGAGTTTAGACTATGGATTCATCCTCACTAGGGTAGACACTTTTACTCCATCTCCTTTTCTCCCTTTTAAACTAAATACTGAGGTAAAACCTACATAAGCAGATAAACACAAGTCAAAAGCATATGGCTCACTGAATTATCATAAAATGAATACATCAGTGTAATCACTACTCTGGTGAAGAAACTAAGGAACAATTGTAATAACATCCAAATGCCTCCCATTGTGCACTTTCTTAATAACTGCCCCTTTCTTCCATTCTATTTTCCAACCTTTTTAAAGATGTGTTGCTAGGATATAAGGTATTTAAGGATGAAAATATCAACATATCTGGTATGAAGACTCACAGTCTAACAAAAGAGGTAGTTTTATTCAAATAGATATGAGACAATGCACTCATAGGCTAGCAATGTGAGGAAAGTATTAAAGAAACTTAAAAGACAGAATCTTTGTTGGCTGCAGTGGGGCAAATAAGTCTTTACCGATGAGGTGACAATTAAAGAGAGTTCGATAATTGGCTTCCTGGGTCACAAAAGGCAGATTATGCCAGCCAGAAGGAAAGAACATCATTGGAGGAAAAGTGAGCAGAAAGGGATTGGCTGTTTGAGGAAAGACTGGTTAGGGCAACAGGTTTCAAACATGGCTGTGTGTCAGAATCATCCATTATGCTGTTTATGGGCCACACTCTAGATCTATAGGATCATGTACTCTAGAGTTATAGGGATGAGACCTACATGTGTGGGTTATTTACAAAGCGTCACAGTTATTTTGGTTTGCAAACAAGAATGTAAATAAATGGACTGGAGGTTAGACTACCTTAAAGAATGGGAAGTATTACGTATATGGCGGGTCAGAGAAGATTATGGAGAATTTCGAATGTCAAGCTACGTATTTTGGCTGAAGTCTTTAGTCTAGTGTAGTGTTTCCAAAATTTCCCTAAATAAGAATTCCAGGCATCTTGGTAACAGCCTTCTTGGCCCCAGTAAGAACTGACAAGGGAGAAGACCAGGTGGTTAATTTTGCTTGCCCCTACCCTCTCTCACACTCCCTCCTCCCCCTCCTTCCTCACTTCTTCTGTCCTTCCTTCCTTCTCTCCGTCTTTCTTCCTTTCCAAAGAATTCAGGTAACTTTCATGATTACTCACACTGGGAAACCCTTTTTCAGGCAGATGGGAGTCACTTAGATTTCAGGGCATCAGACCTGCCATAGAGATCACCTTGGAACAAATGTACTGGTTGGAGAAAGAGATTTATGTGAGGGAGAGAAGATGGAGGCTCGTTCTATAATTTAGGGGCTAGCTGATTAGCAGGGACCTTGGTTGATTCACTTTTTAATCTGTAGTGTGAGAATGTCCAACACATAACTGTTGTTCAGAAATACATGTTCAATGAATGGATGAATTACTAACTCATTAGTTTGGTGAGTATGTGCTATTTTCAAGGGCATTTTAATGGGTGAAGTACAGAGGACTTGGTGAACTGGGAAGAGGAAGCACTGAGCATTATTTAGAGCAGTATTAATTCTAACATGAAATGGTTGGTGGATAATAATGCCACTCACTGAGCAGGATCAAGTGTAATTTTTTTAGATGCAAATTTGAGGAAAAGAATGTTTCTTTAAAAAAACAAAGTAAACCGGGGCCCCTGGATGGCTCAGTGGGTTAAGCCTCTGCCTTCAGCTCAGGTCATGATCTCAGGGTCCTGGGATGGAGCCCCACATGGGGCTCTCTGCTCAGCAGGGAGCCTGCTTCCCCCCCCCCCCCCCCCCGCACCTGCCTCTATGCCTACTTGTGATCTCTTTCTCTGTCAAATACATAAATATAATCTTTAAAAACAAACCAAGAAAAAAAACAAAGTAAACCAGCAAATGACTTTGTTCGAACACTGCAGAACCTCTTCTACTTCCTTTCCCCTCTTTATATTTCTATCCAATCATGGCAACACCCCCAACGCAAATCTTACTCACACAAGTGATGCATACTGGCATGGAGCACGGCTTACACATTTAAGGTCCACGCCTTAGACTGACAAAGCCAATTTTCACACCTGTCAGATCCTCTCTCCTTTGCTCCGCTCTCCTTCCTTCTTCAGAGCAACTCTTTTTTCCCCTTCATAACAGCTTTAATACATGAGGGAGAGGGCATACCTGAATGAAATGACGGCTGTCTGATTTTGTTACTATGTCTGCTGCAAAACCCTGAGTGAGCGGTGTGAGTTGGTGCTAGGGTTTGAAAAGGAAGGACAAAACTCTAATTGAATCTAATCTTCAAATAACCAGAGTAATAAAAGAGAAATAGGGGTGGAACTTCATCGCAGTTCAATTTGAAAACTCTTGTAGCTGCTCAATTTGAGAACTCCACATAACAATTACCTGTATATTAACAGATCATAGGTGAGTCTCGATTTTTCACCTCAGTGAACATTTTTCTGGCAATAAAACAAGTGGTACTTTCTTTCCTTATTACAGTAAAACTGCCACTGGGCTTCATTTAATAAGAATTAACTGTGAATAAATTACAGCATCAAATTATGCACCATGACATGACTTGGTGTGAAAAATCTAGGCAGCTGCAAGACTCCTCGAAGTTAATTCAAGCTGAGCTCAGTAGAAAAACCCTTAATTACTTCCTGGAACCTGTGGATCTATTTTCAGTTCCTGGTGCTATCGGGATCACAGTTTAGATGAATTACCAGCAAATTCTAATGAAAGGTGGCAGGGGGAAGAGGCCGCAGAAATGGGGGTCAAAATATTTATTCTTGGAGGATTTGCCTCTGGCTTTTATTATCAAGTGTCTCTACAAATTGGCTTGAGAAATCACAGCTGGATTTGGAAGAGTCTACATTTTATATTTGTGAGGAAACATAGAATCATCTAGTTCTACCTCCTACAGAGAACAAACTTCCTTTCCTTGTCATTTCTGAGAGATGGTGAGCCTCTACTTATAATAGCTCTGTGACCGGGGCTCATTACCTCCCAAAGCAGCTTATTCAGAAGAACAAAGTTTTAGAAATCAGAGTCAAAATCTAGCTGATTTCAATAGTCTTTCTAGATCTAGTTCTGGGAACTGGAACAGTTTCCTAAATTTGCCTAATTAATAGGACCTGTTGCACTTGCTAAACTTACAGATTACCTAGTGTTTTCCCAAACTCTGAATCCAAAAGTCAGAGTTTGGGCCTAGGGACTCTGCATTTTATCACACGCATCACATGATTAATGCTTTCATATAAGTTCAAGAAATGTTCCTTTAACCACTGCTTAGACATGAATGTGTATGTAAGAATCACCTGGCATCTTGTTAAAATGCAGATTCTCATTTAATGAATCTGGGATGAGACTTGAGATTCTGCATTTCTTTTCTTTTAAATTTAATATTTATTTATTTTTAAAAATTTTTTAAAAATTTCTTTTCAGTGGAGATTCTGCATTTTTTAAATTTTTATTTTATTTTTTTAAAAAAGATTTTATTTATTTCCTTGACACAGAGAGAAAGAGATCACAAGTAGGCAGAGAGGCAGGCAGAGAGAGGGAGAAGCAGGCTCCCCGCTGAGCAGAGAGCCCGATGCGGGGCTCGATCCCAGAGTCCTGGGATCATGACCTGAGCCGAAGGCAGAGGCTTTAACCCACTGAGCCACCCAGGCGCCCCTAGATTCTGCATTTTTAAGGAGTTTCCAAGTAAGCCAACACTGTTGGTTAGCGAATCACAGGTTGAATATCAAGACTCCTATTTCCAAGCTAAAAGCCCTCTATTACTTTATTTCTCATACAGTATGGATATGCTGTGGTCTCTAATCTCTTTATTATCTTGGTTATTTTTTTCCTGGCTCCATTTTGTTTTGCTAATGTCTCTTATAAAATACAATGTATATAATCCAATGTGATTTTCCTAATGTGCTTTGAAATTGCCACTCTAGTGTTCTTCCAATAATTTAATCCAATTTTCGCCACATTGTAGGTTCATATTAACTTTGTGATCTGCTAAAATCTTTAAATCTTCCTTGCTTAAACTACTGGCTAGCATGGTCTTCTGGAAGCCATCTTAATTTTCTTTTGATGGGTGAATACTAAATTTTATGTTATCCCTGTTTCTTTTATTCTTTTTGAGAAAAAATTGGCATCTTGATTGTGTTACCTATGATAGTATTTATCCCTTCCAACTTTACTTCATTCTTCCTACTTCCTCGTGGGTTTTTTGGAATGTTGAAAATAAAATTACAGAACTTTCTGACATGTTAATGGAGAGGATTACCATAAAGTGACCAGTTGCTAATTTATATAATTCTAGTATGGTTTTTAAATAAGCGGAACTCTACCTAAAGTTACTATCAGCCAGTCATTGTTTTTTGAGAGGAGTTCTATTGGTATTTCAGGTATGACAATTCTGTTATATGGGCTGCTCTGCATATTGTTATTCATTAAGCATCCCTTGGCACTACCCTCTAAATGCAAATAACATTCCCTAGACCTATTTCCAAATACCCCCAGGGTATAGTAGCTTCCCTGACAGAGCACTGTTCAACCTGTATTTTACCTTCTTTCCAGAGTGTATCATGGGAGACTTTATTCAATACTTTTCTCTATGTTGAACTAAGACCATTCCTTCTGTAAAAACTAAGACCACTGTTCCATAGAATTTAATAGTAGTTAAATTCTAAAGGACCGAGACCACTCATGTCAATATAAATCATCTGTTTGCTCAGGGAATTTTATTTTTTAATTTTATTTTTTTTTATTTATTTGACAGAGATCACAAGGAGGCAGAGAGGCAGGCAGAGACAGAGAAGGAAGCAGGCTCTCTGCTGAGATGCGGGGCTCGATCCCAGGACCCTGAGATCATGACCCGAGCTGAAGGCAGAGGCTTTAACCCACTGAGCCACTCAGGTGCCCCTGCTCAGGGAATTTTTAAACAGGAAGATAAGCCTGTAATCCAGTAGATAATCCATTATTTATTTATTTATTTATTTTTTGCCTGGAGAAATTTTTATAAACCAAACTATCTAGGTGAATGATCTGGAAAAAAGTTCATCACCCAGACAGCATGCTTATCAGAGTATTAGGTTCATTATCAAGTCTTGGTTTAAGATCCTCGATCTGATGTACAGTACTACTAAAGATACATCATAAACTTTTCCCAACCCAGTTCATTTCCCATCTTTTACAGACCTGCCTTAAACCACTTTCTCCCAGACCCCAAAGTTCAGGACTTCCCAAATTTCTTCCTTTTGAGACATTTTTGAAATTACCAAGATGGTGATCTCTTCTGCTTCAGTTAAGTTTAATAAACTCAGTTTTGTTGAGTTAATGGGTTTCTCTGGTGGTCTTTATGAGGGAGCTGGCCCTATTTATTCATAAAGGCTTTAATATATATTCCTGGTGGCAAACTTTGCTATCTTGATCTATAGGTCCTATGAAGATGCTGAGTACTTGCCCAAGCTTATTTAATGAGTGATATGTACTTTTGCAGTCTTTCAGGAGGAGAAGAAATGGAAAAAAGAGAGAAGAGAGGTATTGATGGAGATAACAGAAAAGAAAGGATCAAGAAAAGGAGGAATAGGTAGATGGAGAGGAAAATGGACAAAAGGAAACAAGAACAGGAGGGGAAAAATACCATGGGAAGTATGTACCAACAAAGAAGAATGATGAAAAATAAAAAAGATGTGACTAATTACCCTTTCCTTCCTTGTTCTTTTCATCATGGAAAATAGGTTGTGATTCCTTGCTGTTCTCTGTCAGCATGATTTCAGCTACAAATGCAGACAAGGAGAGGAAAGACAATGAGAATAATCAGGTGGTGGGGATGACAGAATGACAAGATTGGTCACTTCACTCATTCTGCAAACAAGAAGCACTCCTTTCCAGAGATGGTTCCTCCCACCCAAAACTGTTAAGCAAAGCTTGGGACTTGCCTAAGTTGGGACTCCTAAATCTGACACATAATGAATTTTAACTAATATTTGTCCACCCATTCTACAATTAATTGAGATTCATTCTTTATGATTTTTTCTAGTTTCTTAGTTTTTATTTTTTGTTTCATTATTAAATATTTTTCTATTTAGATCCACACTCCTGAGATCTATCCATTATCTTTTAGAAAATAGAGGTATTTACCTCTTTCTAGTTTTTTTATATGTTTCCCTGTAATAGAGATACCTTAAAAATCATTGCTTGTTATTTTTTAAAAAAAAACAACATTTTCAAATGTCTTAAACTCTGAAAGTGTAACCTGACTAATCATGCATAAATTGGATGCTTCTAATAATTAAAGTTACGCAGGAATGTGTGGCTCGACATGTTTTGTTAGGAAGGAGAAATAGCGTGAATAGATATGAACAACTTTGAAAATAAAATTTTTCTAAAGAGTAGCTTGGGCTTTTCTATAACAGCATAATATTTCACTTCTGGATCTTTTATTTTTCTGGATACAGGACAGTCAGATATTCACTCTCTGCTGGCTGAGAATGAATTTCTCTCATTCTTCCTAAGCCATTGTATTATAGAGTACAATACCCCCTGTTCAGAATCCAGGGTGAATTCTTATAGCATCTTAAAACTGGTTCTTTTTGTTTGTTTGTTTAAAATGTTTTACTTGTTGAATATGGAACATAGGATGGAAGTGAAGAAATTAGTTTCGGTAGAAAACCAGTTTTTCAATCTAAGCAAACTTGGTTGAACCAGTTCATAAGACAGAGAAGCCACAAATTAAACTTCCCCCCATTGCATGAATTGTACACTAAATGAGCCTTTATAAAACAACCAAGCATGTCTTAAACTTTAGGCCTGGGCTGTGTTATTGATACTAGGAACTCTTCCAAGAGTGGAAAACCAATAATCAAATGTGAACTGGAACTAGTTTGTTGTAGACTTGAGGGTGCCACCAAGACAGCGTGCCAGCACAAGGTGAACAATAAGGAAATGGTGGTGTAAATCTCGGATCATAAACCCCAGGGACACCGGCCAAACTCAAATCCAAGCCAGGCAGACATCTGTTCCAAAAAAACTCTCTTCTAAATGGGGCACGTATTTTTTGTGACATTACGGATTTGAGATCAACAGAGGGGACATGGGTAAGAAGTATGAGTAATGACCACACGCTGAGGCCAGAGACTCAGTACTCCCAGCCTATCAGAGGGAGTGTAGTCGGCAGCCAGTCAAGCAGAGACACCGCACAGCATTAGTGCAGGTCAAGAAGTTTCAGCGTGATGCTCTCATAGGCATCTGGGGTTTTGAACACCTCCAGAAACTCATTCATCAGGCATGGATGGCAGCTGTGAACTATTTCTGAATTTCACTTGCTAAGAAGCAAACTATTAATGTGTTTGGTTAGTTTTCACACTGGTTGGGATTTAGCCTGCAGGTGCACATAGATCATTCCTGGAATGGGGTTAAAGAAGTCATAATGAATGTTGAGATACATGGGCAATATGGGGTAGAGGGTGGCGAGTGATAAAGAGAGGGCAACTTCCTCTTAGGGTATGGGGAGAGACTTTCACTCCCTCCTCATTGTTTATAATTCTAGGTCAGAAGAGGAACCTGGTAGCAATAGTCAAATATTCTTTGTTATGATCATTCCCTTGTTATAAAGCAGACTGTAATCAGAGCATGCATTTATGGTGTTTTATTAAATTGTTCCAATACTGTGTGAACTAGATATTAGTTTTCCTAGATGGAAAAAAAATAATGAGGTATGGAGAGGTAAATGCTTTTCCTTTGTCTGACTCTGAGTTCTGTGGTCTTATTTTACAGATCTTAATTGGAAGACATATTTTTTTATATGTCCCAGATCACTCAAAGCATCTGCAGAGATTGACTCCAGAAATTACCCTTGCTAACATGGAGTAATCCGCAGTAATTAGGCAAATTAAGCTCGAACAATGGTCCTTCGTTCTTACATGTTGGTACCCTGAGGAAAGATCATTTCTGAGACTACTTCCATAAACCTGGCTGATGATAGTATATATCACTGCAGAACAGGATAGCCTGATGCTGTTGTATGATTCCATGCTGATCATAAATAAGTTATATGAGGTATTTTGTATTTTTATCAGTAAGCGCCATCCTCCTAGATGAACAAGCAGCGGCAGTCACATTCCCTTCAGTCATTAGACCTGCTTGTGTTGTTGTGTTTTTCAGAATTCTGACTATAGGTCTTTATCCAGCACTAACACTTAGCAGACCATAGCGATATCTCTTCTGTGCTCTGTTTAATGGCCAAACATTAAAATTTTATGAATGACGGCAAATAGATAACAAGTGCCAAGGCAGGCCCCAGTTGCTATTGTTCAGCAGTGTTTGCTCTGCAGCAGTTTTCGGAGCTCTGCAAACATATATTCCATCTGGCAGCTGGCTAGGTTTTCCATTTTCTCTCTGTAGAAAGCCCTCAGGCAGTGCCATTTCATACATTTTGTTACTCAGGCTAAGTGAATAGCCCATCAGCATCTTCTGAAGAAGTCCTAGGAATGAGTATTATTGATAAAGTACAGAAAAATTATCAGCATGTATTTGAATATTCCTCACTCATGAACCAAATCCATGAAAAAAAAAAAAACAAACAACAAAAACCTTCCAATGCAAAACTGTATGTTTGGTTAACAAGTTATTTTTTATTTTCTTCCTTGTTACTAGGATGCAGACATCTTTGCCCTTCCCAGTCTTATAGTTTAGGTATCTCTGGTTACCCTGAACTGCCAGACTCAGCTAAAATCTGAGGTCAAGCTGGTCAAGCCAAAGCCCTCTGTTTCACCATCTACCCAGTCCTGGAATTTGTTTCTTCTTTCAGACTCAGGCTACACTGTGCCATGGATGAAATTCCAGTCCATCTGAGCTGTCGGCATTGCAGTATCTCCCATTCTTGGTCCCACACTTTGACTCATTTCACAGATGGCCTTTGCTTTAGATTACCCATGTATGTGAAAAATCAGTTTGTTTATAATATTTACACCTGACCATCTCATTCCAGATGACTACCTCCCCAAAAGAACCCTGCATGCATATCTTTTCTCACAGATAGTGCTTTAAAAAGAGTTGGTGTAGCATACCAAGAATAATAAAGATGGCATGTCAAAACCTAGATTCTTGATCCAGTTCTATCTCTAACAGTTTTGTTTTAAGCTATCACCTAGCTAACCCTGGATCTTAGGTTCTACATCTGTTAAATGGGGAAGGGGGATCTTCAGAGCCTGTTGGAAAGAGGGCAGAGAAATTTATCTACTCAGATACTCACCACTGCCCTCCTTAACCCCTGCAAAGGAAATTTACAAAGGAAATGTGTCATACAAGGTAAGAGAAAGAAAACAGCTTGACCAGATCAGCTGAATTTAATCACAAGGTAGGTGGGTGAACTGCTCTGAATTCTATGTTAGTTAGATGATTCCTTAAGTGTCCCTCAGTTCCAAGTAAGTCAATAAATCACTTGTATTTTTTAGGAAAAGATAGTCAAATAATCAATTGATATAGTTTATGAATTAGCAAGTGGTTTTATAATCAAGCTGGTTTTCATGCAATTAACGCAATCATTAATGTGGGAGTCTCAGAGTTGTGTTTTGCTTTGTTTTGTTTTACACAATTCTGGCTTCAGAGTTGTATTAGAACACTTAACATTCCTGTTGGAGAGCAAAGACCATCTACAACTAAATATCTCCCTATGTTGAATGAATAAAGAAAGACTTTCTGTCATGTAGGAAACATTAATTAGGGTCTTAGATGTTGGAAGCATTATAGATAGAGAGATACCCAAAGCTTTGGTTTTTGGGACAAAGAGAAATTTAAAAAGCAGAAGCACCATGATAAGATTAATGCAAATGTTTTTCATCTTAGAAGGTTCTTCCTACAATATGTAGAAGCTAATACAAAAGGATTTTGCACAGAAGTTGAATCAGTCCGGGGTTCATCATGTTACTAAGAAAGGTTCACATGCTAGTACAAATGGAATCTATGAAAAGTATTTACACCCTCCTTTAGCACCTGGGTGGCTCAGCTGGTTAAGCTACAACTCTTGATTTCTGCTCAGGTCATGATCTCAGGGTCCTGGGACTGAGCCCCACATTGGGCTCTGTGTTCAGCAGGGAGTGTTCGTCCCTCTGCCCCTCCCCCTGCTCTTGCTCTCTCTCTCTCAAATAAATAAACTCTTTTAAAGAAAATTTAAAAAATAAAAAGCCCCACTTTACTTAGCAGTGCCAAATTTTCTCATGATTAAAGTGTTATAGGTCTAATCCTTTTTTTCTAAAGATTATATTTATTTATTTGGCAGACAGAGATCACAGGTAGGCCAAGAGCCAGGCAGAGAGAGAGGGGGAAGCAGGCTCCCTGCTGAGCAGAGAGCTCGATGATGCAATGATGTGGGGCTCCATCCCAGGACTCAGGGATCATGACCTGAGCCGAAGGCAGAGGCTTAACCCACTAAGCCACCCAGGCGCCCCAAGGTCTAATCCTTTTTAAAAGATAAATCCTTAGTGTAGAAAAGGTGGAAAATACAATGTATAAAGAGGAAATAATAATCTGCTCAACCTCAGTGAATATTATTTGGGTATTTTCCTTCTATTATTCTGTGTATATGTGTGTGCATGTGTATTTTGCAAAATAGGTATATTATAGGAATATAGTTTTGAATCAAGGTATAATTAACCATATGTTATGAGCACTTTCCTATTACACTAAATATTTCACAAAACTAAGATTATATTAGATTTTATCATATGGATGTATCACTGTTTTTAAACATTTCCCTCGAAGAGATTTTATTATTTCATCATAATAGTGTTAAACAGCCATAGGTTTTTTTTTTTTTTTTTTAAGATTTTATTTATTTATTTGTCAGATTGAGAGCAAGAGTGAGAGTGAGCACAGGCAGACAGAGAGGCAGGCAGAGGGAGAAGCAGGCTCCCTGGCAAGCAAGGAGCTGATGTGGGACTTGATCCCAGGATGCTGGGATCATGACCTGAGCCGAAGGCAGCTGCTTAACCAACTGAGCCACCCAGGTGTCCCCAGCCATAGGTTTTTTACTGTATATGAGGTAGTATGAGATGCATACTATTCAAAAACGCTTTATATGTATTAACATATTTAATTCTCAAAATAAACATGAGGTAGGTATTATTATTCTTTTTTTATGGATAAGAGAACTGAGTTGTCAAGGAGTTAATAATTGTAGCACCTACTTCCCCTGCCTCCTAATAAGTATGTTAATGACTTTTCTGCCAGCGGACCCATTGACGGCATTTGCTAGCAGAGGAGGCTTTAGTATGGAATGCTTTTAGCTGGATCTATCCAATCTGTCTAGAATTGTCTGTGGTAAACAAAATTATATGTAGAGAGAATAGATCCCTAGAATATGTCATATATCCTATGTAAATGGCTATGACATTGAACAACTGAATAAATAGAAAATGACTGAAACAGTCTCCTTCTTTGCAAGTGACATGACGATATACTATTCTTATGAGTATTCATAATGTGACAAGAAAGGACCTAGGGAGCTGTCCTGATGGTCTCAAACCACTCCCTGTGATTATTTATAAACTTGAAACTGTTATCTCCATATGGAGTATGATTTTTTATTCATTTGAATCTGATTTTAATCCTATCCTTTATGTAATATCAGATATTTTTTAAGACTTTTGATGTATAGGGTATATTGGGAGATAATTATCTATATTTTATATGCACAATCACTTACTACCTTTGTCTCAAATAATTTTCATAGATGTTAATGTAGTGAACAGTTGTGGAAAATAGAGATGTCTCCCTCCCAAGCAATAGGTAAGCGTGCTTACTGTCCAATGTAATTAAGGTTCAAGTTCCTGTCTTCTACTGCAATCTATCACATATGAGGGTGTCACCTGGCCCTTTTCACTTTCCTCTGTGGACACTGGGGCTTGGAGGACTGGCACAAGAAAATACGATACTGTGGTTACAGGAGTCGCATCCTTTGCCAACATCCACATATATGTTGCAGGATAAATTTTTATCCTTTATCCTTGCAAGGAAGATACAATCTCTTAACTCTTCACAGTTCTTTTCTGGGTCAAATTTCCCTTCATTGATACATTGTGGTATCAACCAACAATATCATTAATAGTAGATAGGGTGCTTATATACTCACTTTTGACAACATTGGCTATTATAAAGTCAACTTTCTCAGCTTTGTTAATTGACAGTGTAAAGAAGTCATCTCTTTGTTGGATATGTATATTTTTATAGTTACTGAAGAAGTATTACATGGTATTATAATTACCTTTATTTGTTTACGCCTAAAATAGACTCAACCTCCATAGCCAAAGACATTGTCTAAAGTAGTCTTTATTTGGTGTGGTCTAACTTACTCACTGACCAGCGTCTGTTAATTGGGTAATCAGAAAATATTTAGAATCCAATGAAGAAAAGACTGTGTTGTTTTAGGGACTGCCAAGACATTTTTCTGTCCCTTAATTTTTATTCTCTAAATTAACAATTCCTTTGTTACTTAATTTTCTTGAAGTTTCAACATTTTCCTTAAAAATTGACGAGTTGGGGGACGCCTGGGTGGCTCAGTTGGTTGAGCAGCTGCCTTCGGCTCAGTCATGATCCCAGCATCCTGGGATCGAGTCCCACATCGGGCTCCTTGCTCGGCAGGGAGTCTGCTTCTCCCTCTGCCTCTGCCTGCCACTCTGTCTGCCTGTGCTTGTTCACTCTCTCTCCCTCTCTCTCTGACAAATAAATAAATAAAATCTTAAAAGAAAATTCATGAGTTGGGGTGCCTGGGTGGCTTGGTGGGTTGAGCCTCTGCCTTCGGCTTGGGTCATGGTCTCAGGGTCCTGGGATCTAGCCCCACATCTGGCTCTCCGCTCGGCGGGGAGCCTGCTTCCCCCTCTCTCTCTGCCTGCCTCTCTGCCTACTTGTGATCTTTCTCTCTGTCAAATAAATAAATAAAAACTTTAAAAAAATTCATGATTTTTTCAGAGGATAATAGGGAAAGAGAAGAAAAAATAAAACAGGATGAAATCAGAGAGGGAGACAAACTATGAGACTCTTAATCACAGGAAACAAACTGAGGGTAACTGGAGGATGGGCCAGTGGGAGGATGGGGTAACTAGGTGATAGACATTAAAGAGAGCATGGGATGTAATGAGCACTGGATATTATTAACCCTGAAGTATCACTGACCTCTACCTCTGAAACTAATGATACATTAAATGTTAATTTAAAAAAAAATCAAGTTCTTTTGAGAGTCATTTTCCATTAGCAATCTGCTCCCTTTCTTCTCAGTAACCTTTCTTTTCTTTGGCTGTCAGTTGAAGTAATCCTTTGTTTCTAACTTTACAAAAGAGAAAATTGATCATTTATAAGTCGTTTCACTCTGACAGCCCTGAAGAAGGAAACTTATATTTTCTAGTCATCTATTCCTTAAAGCCTAACAAACCCTAGTCTTCAGTTCAACACACTCATCTTCTTATCTAGCATCTGTCTCTTCCATTAGCTTTGATGTTTTTTGTTTACCCTTTTGGACCAATTTACTTCCGTAATCTATGAATGGAGAAATTTTATTTGCTTCAGTGGTTTTTATCCCAGCACAGTTGAAAGCCTATTTTCTGTAGGGTGATGTTAGCAGTGATTTCTGAAATTCTTATTCACATATACCAGATTGGTTTGCTTCTTCAAAGCTCTTTTCAAAAAATAAGTATTACAAATATATTGAACTGATTTAAAATTGTGTATCTGTATTTATACACATCGATATGTATTATTCTCATATGTATATTAAATAATGTATTTTGGTACAAACTTTCTGGGTAACAAATTAAGGATCTTAAAAAATGAAAAATCTACCTCTTCTCAAATTATCCTAAGGGCATCGTCAGAAATAGAGTAAAAAATAAAGCTTTAGGTTCAGAGATGGTTATTGCAGCATTATTTCTATAGACTAAAACTTTCAGAAACCTTAAATATCTAGCATCAAGGACATTAAGTAATTAAAAATGTTTAGACGAATCTTAATTAACATTGAAAAAAAGTGTATTTATGTGAAAAAGCAGTTTTGAAGAAACCGTTTTGAGGTGCTGTCAATGATTATATTTGGAAGATGAAACTAGTTTAATGAAAAAATTTTTAACAATGTTTTATCAAAGACTAATTTTGTTTCTCTGTAAAACAGGAATAATAAATATAGCTCTCTGATAAAGTTGGGTTTTTTTTTTTGCAAGACATAGGTAATGGATGCAAATTTCTTATTATAGTATATTACGCATATTAAACATACCATTAGAAATAGCTATTAATGGAGTGCCTGGGTAGCTCAGTTGGTTAAGCATCTGCCTTCAGCTCAGGTCATGATCTCAGGGTCCTGGAATCAAGTCCTGTGTTAGGCTCCCCACTCAGCAGGGAGTCTGCTTCTCCCTCTGCCCTTCCCCACTGCTCATGGGCATGCTCTCTTTTTTTTACAAAGGATCTTATTTATTTATTTGTCTAAGAGAGAAAGAGAGAGAGCACAAGCAGGGGAAGAAGCAGACAGAGGGAGAACAGGCTTCCCACTGAGCAAGGAGCCCAATATGGAACTCGATCCCAGGACTCTGGGATCATGACCTGGGCTGAAGGCAGAAACTTAACTGACTGAGCCATCTAGGAATCCCTCAAATAAATAAATAAAATCTCTCTAAAAAAAAAAAAAAAAAGAAGCAGCTATTATTATTGCTTGGACTGATCATTCTTTTAATATATTTTTTATCACTGACTAAAAACCAATATTATGCTTCCCAATCTCTCAGCATTATTTTCAAAGTCAGAAACTGAGATTCAGATATGTTAACTAGTTCAAAGTCACTCTAGAATTGAGAACAGTCAGCCTTCTAACGCCTGTCAGAATTTTATCCTTGATAAGCATGCAATCATTGCCACTATCTAAATGTATCATCTCAACATGGCAAACCGGGAAAGTCTTGGAAAACAGTGCCTACATATCATTTGCTAAAAAATGAATCCCATAAGCTTTTCTACTAGACTATAGCTTGTATGAAATCTCTGGGGTAAAATGCTCAGTATTACCAGTTATTAAACTCATATATGTATGGGATTGATTTAGATGTTAAATGACTTACAAAACTCATCACTAAGTTACATTAGAACTGATAATATAACCCATGTTTTCTAACTGTCCCTTTTCTGAATCAGATAATCACAGTGAAGGTATTCTTTCAGGGGTTAATCTACAGAGTATAGTTTTAGCAAAGGCACATATTCCCATCTGATTCAAAATTTTTAAAGCTTAGGATGTTATCCAAAATATACAAAGAGTTCTTAAACTCCACAATTAAGAAAATGAACAACACGTTAAAAAAATGGGTCACTATAAACAACTCTAGGCCCACATATTTGGTAATCCAGATGAAATCAACCAATTCCTTGAAAGACACAATCTACCAGAATTCACACAAGAAGAAATAAACTATCTGAACAGGCTTATGTCTATAAAATAAATTGAATCAATAATTAACATCCTTATGAAATAGAAAACACCAGGCCCAAATTCACTGGTGAATTCTAATAAACATTTGAGAAAGACATTATGCCAATTTTCTATAATCTCTTTCACAAGACAAAAACAGAAGGAACACTTCCTAACTCATTCTAGGAGTCCGGCATTACCCTAATATATTTTGAAACCAAAGAGATTTTAAGAAAACTACAGACCAATCTCTCTTGAGAAATAGATGCAAAAATTCTCAATAAAATATTAGCAAATCAACCAACAATGTGAAAAAAGAATTAAACACAATGACTAAGTAGGATTTATCAAGTATTAAGAGATATTTCAATATTCAAAAATCAGTTTATGTGATCCATTAATCAAGAAGAAAAATCACATCACCATATCAATAGATGCAGAAAAAGAATTTGATAAATTCTAACACCTAATCATGATTTAAAACTCAGATAAAACAGGAATAGAGGGAACTTCTTCAACATGATAAAGAATAACTACAAAAAACTTACAACTAACACCATACTTACTGATGAGAAACTTGAATATTTCCCAATAAAACCAGGAACAAGGCAAGGATGTCTCCTCTCACTACTGCTCTTCAAATTGTAGTGGAGGTCCTAGAAAATGCAATAAGACAAGAAGAGGAAATTAAAGGTGAACAGATCAGGAAGGATGGCATCATTGTCAATGTAGAAAATTAAAAAAAAAAAAAATCAGCAGAAAGGAAAAAAAAAAAAACCCTCCTGGAATAATAAGCAATATTATCAAGGTCCTTATAAGGTTAACATAGGAAAGTCAATCTCTTTTGCTGTATACCAGCAATGAACAAGTAGAATTTGAAATTACAAACCACTACAATTGACATTACCATTGACCTTAGCACTCCAAAAAATGAAATAATTTAAGTATAAATCTAACAAAATATGTTCAAGATCTATGTGAAGAAAACTATAAAACACTGATGAAGAAACCAGCAACTAAATAAATGGAGAGATATTTCAGGTTCATGAATAGGAAGACTCAATATTGCCAAGATGTCAGTTCTTCCTAAATTGAACTATAGGGCCCATGAAGTCTCAATCAAAATCTTAGTGAGTTAATTTGTGGACATTGACAAACTCATTCTAAAGTTTATATGTAAAGGCAAAAAACCCAGAATAGCCAACACAATATTGAAGGAGAACAACAAAGCTGGAGGACTGACATTACCTACCTTTAAGATATACTATAAAGGTACAGTAATCAAGACAGCGTGGTGTTGGTGAAAGAACAGGTAGATCAATGGAAAAGAAGAGAGGGCTCATAAATAAACCCATACAAATACAGAAAACTGATCTCCGATAAAGGAGCAAAGGCAATACAATGGAGCAAATATATTTTCAACAAATGGTGTCCGGACAACTGGGTTCCTACCTACAAATAATGAATCCAGAAACAGACCTTATACCCTTCACAAAAGTTAATTCAAAATGTGTCATAGACTTAAAACATCTATAAGATAAAATGGGAAAAAATCTTGATGACCTTGAGCTTGGCAGTAACTTTTTAGATACAACAAAGGTATGATCCATGCAAGAAAAAACTGATAAACTGAACTCCTTGAAACTAAACATTTCTGGTGAGAGAAACTGTCTAGAGAATAAAATGATGCACCACAGACTAGGATAACATGTTTACAAAAGAGACATCTGATAAGGGACTACTACCCTAAATATACAAAGAACTCTTAAAATCAACAAGAATATGAGCAACACAATTAAAAAATGGGCTGGAGACATTAACAGCCACCTCCCCAAAGAAGATAATACAGATGGTAAATAAGCATATAAACAATGTTCCACGTAGTATGTCTTCGGGGAAATGCCAGTGAAAAAAACAATGAGATACTACACACCTCTTAGAATAGCCAAAGTCCAGAACACTAACAACAGCAAATGGTAGGCTACGAAGCAACAGGAACACTTATTCATTGTTGGTGGTCATGGAAAATGGTAAAATGTTACCGCCATTTCATTTATTTATTTATTTTTAAAGATTTACTCATTTCTGAGAAAGAGAGCATAAATAGGGAGGGAAAGGGGCAGGGTGAGAGGGAGAAGCAGACTTCCCACTGAGCAGGGAGCCTACTGTTTGGCTTGATCATAGGATCCTGGGATTATGACCTGAGCTGAAGGCAGAAGCTTAACTGACTGAGCCATCCAGGCCCCCCAAAAAAGCCATTTTAGGAGACATTTTGGTGGTCTCTTGCAAAAAGAATTTTTTTTTTGGTGAAAAACAAAACAAAACATACTCTTCATATGTTATCCAGCAATCACACTCCTTGATACTCACCCAGAAGAACTGAATACTTATGCCCACACAAAAACTTGCACATGGTTGTTTACAACAGCTTTATTCATAATTGCTGAGTCGTAGAAGCAATCAAGATGCCCTTCAGTAGGTAAATGGATAAATAAACTGTGCTATATCCAGACAATAGAATATTACTCAGTGCTAAAAAGAAATGCTATCAAGTTGTGAAAAGACATGGAGGAACCTTGAATGCATATTGCTAAGTGAAAAAAGCCCTCTGAAACAGTTATGTACAGTATGATTCCAACTATATGAAATTCTGGGAAAAAAAAAAACCATGGAGACAGCAGAAAAATATCAGGTTTGTTTATATGTTTTTAATTGTCCTATGCATCTCTTCCATTTGGCTGTTCATGAGAATTTTATCCTTTACAATACACTGGTAAACCTAAATGTATAAAAGAAAAGAAAAAAAAATATCAGGGGTTGCCAGGGCTTGGGGCAAGAAGGGTTGAATAGGCAGAGCACTGAGGAAATCATGCTGTATAATATTATAATGGTGGAAACATGTCATGAAACATTTGTCAAAACTTATAAATCATATAGCACTCTCCATGAGGCAATTAAAAAAACCTTATAGAATGTGTAAGATTGGACCCTAACATAAACTATGGACTTTGGGTGATAATGATGTGTTAATGCAAGGTCATAGATAATAACAAATCTACCGTTTTGGTGGGGGATAGTGACAGTAGGGGAGGCTGTGCCTGGTTTAGGCAGAGGGTACATGAGAGCTCTCTACTTTCGGTTCAATTTTGCTGTGACCTATAACTGCTTTAAAAAATAGTCTATTTCAAAAACCCTTTAAAAGTGTTCAGCTTTTCTGTGATGTGGCTTTTCACCTTGGATATATTATTGGTATTTTTATTTTCATTGTCATGTTCACCATTGTTACTACTAATAAAATGCAATGGGAAAAAATGAAAAGCAATTACCCATAACTCTTTCTATCCTAATGTAGCAGGTATTTTTCATTTTTGCATGTTACTTTTGTGTGTTATTTGCAAATAGCTAATTTTACACAGTTGATGTCAAATATAAATTATAATCTATGGGGTTTTTTTGTCATTTGAAATTGTATTACAAATAGTTATCTCCCCTTTGTCTTCATAATCATTTTTCATAGCTGTGTAATATCCCATTATGTTAATGTACCATAATTTAATAAGCCTTTCTCTATTGTTAAACATTTATTCTATTAAAGAAAATGCTGCACTGAATATTCTTTGGGCATATACCTTCTTTCTTCTGCTGAATTATCCCTTAGGACAGATTTCCAAATACGGAATTACTGTAACAAAAGCCATGAAAATCTTTTTTTGTTACGTATTAGCATATCCTTTCAGAAGTAATCTATACTGAAATGAGTAGAGTCTGAATACACTGATTTAACTACAACTTTTTTTTTGTATTAGAAACTATCACCTCTCGGGCACCTGGGTGGCTCAGTGGGTTAAAGCCTCTGCTTTCCGCTCAGGTCATGATCCCAGGGTCCTGGGATCGAGTCCCGCATCAGGCTCTCTGCTTCGGTGGGGAGCCTGCTTCCCCTCTCTCTCTCTGCCTGTCTCTCTGCCCACCTGTGATCTCTGTCTGTCAAATAAATAAATAAAAAATCTTAAAAAAAAAGAAACTATCACTTCTAATGATGATTTATTAGTTACTGTGGAAATGTTTTAAACTGATTTCATTGCTTTATTAAAAATTTGGCTCTTTTATAATAACATCTACATAGGAATGTCAGTATTACCATATTTCCTGAGAGTAATCCTATACTCATCTATGTTTGAACATCAAAGGAGAAGAAATAACTATCTGAGACAGGTTGATTAATGATTGTCAATTACACCTTACATGCATTAGTATATGGTTTTGAAAATTTGAAAGTGGCTCTGTGTCTGAGGTCATGTGAACACTTACTTTAGGTAATTGTGTTAAAATAATGGATCTGTTTAAAAGAACTTTTCATGGATATTGCAAACCTGAAGACAGTCTCTGTTTAATCAGGCAAGTTACAAAACCGCAAGTTTGACTTTCACATTACTGAGAGTGATGGGTGGGGGCAGTAGCAGACCTTCCTTCTTCATCACAGATCCTTCTTTCTCATTGTAGACATGGCTTTGAGCTTGCAGATGGAACAGACTGGCTCAGCAATGCCAGGATAGAATTAGTATTTATAAAGTTCAGTCAAATACCAAAAGGCCCAGAGGTTTTCTTCTGCACTAAAATAGCAAACCCTATTAGAAAACCAGAAGAGAATAGAGTACCTCACCATGGTACCCACACAGTTCCTTGATGTTTTCATGGATAGCATTGCCTTTCACAGTGGTTTTGCAGACTGGATGAATCCAACATCCACTTTTGACTATCCTTGTGAATACTGAGCTGATAAAACTCATTTGGCCAAAGGTAATATATTTCTACCTATTTCTATGCAATTTCTAAATGCATTCTCCAAATAAACACTCAACAACACTGGTCTGGCCTGTACCTTTCCAACAAATGTATGGGTTTCATAATAAATGAAGTTGGAATTTCTTTTCACTCTCCAAGATTAAGGTGGTGGTTGCCTGAAGGCAACGGCAATTTACAAGTTGTTTTAGATTTTTTTTCTTTTTCTGGACTAAGCAGTATTAAATTTCTGAAGAGAGGTTGCTCTGAGATTGAGTATTAAATTTCTGAAGAGAGGTTGCTCTGAAATAGGAAAATTCGACCATTTTATTTTTCTTAGGCTGACCAATGTCCACACTAAATATTTATTTAGGAAAGTATAAATATGTGAAATTGATGAACATATTTTCCCAGAGAAATCAGCTCTTTGCATGGATAATTAATACTTATGGGTTCAGGAAACTTCTTAAGATAAATCATCAGGGAGATAGACTATCTACTGTGCCCCAAGTAATAAGTATATTTTATTAACATATATTTGACCAGCAGCAAGTCTAGAATTAAAGATAAAATTATTAACTTAAAACTGAAATGAGTTTTTGATTTCAATTTCATGCACAAAATTACATTAAAAAAATATAATACCATATGGTATTGCAAATTGGAAACCATTCTGGAGACAAATAGATAATGCCAAAAGATAAGTGATATCCTTTTGTAGAAGAAATTTCCTTTACTCTTTTAAATCTTTGATAATACAATTGGACAATTCATTTTAATTTAGCTGAAATACTAGAGCAAAACTGTTTAAAATGTTCATTAAGTGTATAACATATATATATGGTTTTTAAAAATTCCAGTTGTTTTATATTTTTCTTGTTAAATTATTGTAGGGTCTCCATAGTGCCCTTTTGTGGAAGCACTGAATAGAATATTTTGGTCAAACCTATTTATATACACACATACATACACACAAACATACACATAATTTTAAAATATTTAAGTAAGAGTGATAATTATTTTGTGATCGGTGTTTCATAAGGAAGTTGTACTTTTTTTACTCTTCCCAATTATTATTATAGAGAAGAAAGAATGACATTCAGAAATGTGCTTGTTAAGCCTAGATTCATTACAAGTAGAGTGAGTTACTGATTTTAATGATTTAAAAGGTTCAATCTCTAGCATAGGGATTTATCTTCCACATGAAACATACCCATGTTCATGGTCTTGAACTTTTTGTCATCAGCCATGCCTCTGCTCTGGTATGTGGATAATTGCACAGCTTGGGGAAGCACTTGGGCATCATAAAATACACAGTCTAGAGATCAATGCTCTAGTTCTGTCTCTACTATAAGTAATTTCCTCCTCCTCCTCCTCTTCTTCTTTTTGGAAATCAGGTAACAGAGAATGGTGATTTAGAATCCCTCATTTCAAATTCTTGCATCTCTGTGTCTTAATTACTTAAGTTACTATCCCTATGGTTCCATTTCATCAACAGTAAAATAAAGATGTAAGAATATCTATTATGTATTAAATGGTATTAATAATAGTACCCTCACATTGTTGTTGAAATTTTTAAATGAATTAGTGAATGTGATATGTTTAGAGGCAGTACCTCAAATACAGCAAGCTTTCTATGAGTGTTACTTATGATGATGGCCACCATAATTAATAATTTAATATTAAGTAATACCATTTCTTTCCACAAAAAGTATAGTATCTGGCTTACTTCATGGTCTTTCCTTCTTCCCTCTCCTGAACTCTGCATTGTGTTAGAAGCTATAAATACACTTATAAGAAAAATATCATTTTGGAAATGAATAGAAAATATTCAAGTATGAAACAAAGGATTGAGGTTAAAACTGAAAAGAAATCTTTAAAATGTTTTGAAAATCAGCTCTAATGATTAAAAGAATGAAGTATTTCCATGTGAAGTTAAACAAATGAACTAGATTTCAAATATCAATTCTTAGAAAAGAGAGAGATTATTTAAGACTTAACTCTCATGGGTCTTGGGTTTTCAAAAGATGAAATATAAATGGCATATGCTTATGTGAAATGTTAATATTAAATTCTTGGAATGATATATATATAAAATAAATAATATATAAAGATTATTATATTTATATATTATATAATATATATTATATATTATATAATCTAATATATATTAGAAAATATAAATAAAATAAATATATACAATAATAGTACACTCATACAATAAAATATGTATATAAACACATATACATATTATACTATATACATATTATACACACACACATGCACGCACACATATAAAATTGGGGAAGGCATATAAGCAGGCTTATCTTCTAAATCTAACTCATGAATAAATGTGTTATGGTGCATGTTATGAAGCCACTGGTTTTCTTTATAGAGAGCAACTCTGAGGGGTGCCTGGGTGGCTCAGTGGGTTAAGCCTCTGCCTTCGGCTCAGGTCATGATCTCAGGGTCCTGGGATCGAATTCCATATCGGGCTGGGCTCTCTGCTCTGCCGGGAGCCTGCTTCCTCCTCTCCCTCTCTGCCTGCCTCCCTGCCTACTTGTGATCTCTGTCAAATAATTAAATAAAATCTTTAAAAAAGAAAAAAGAAAGAAAGCAACTCTGAAAGGCCATGGTTTACAGCACACATGACAAAATGTTTTCATCTAAAGTTTTAAGTCTGAGAGAATGGTGACTGCTTCCTGGAACTATAAATTGAGAAAGATTTGAAGATACGTTTAGATTCAATATAAGAGTGGGCCATAATCAATTATTCCCAAATATCAAATATTTTATAAACATATAATGTATTATTAGCCCCAGGGGTACAGGTCTGTGAATAGCCAGGTTTACACACTTCACAGCACTCACCATAGCACATACCTTCCCCAA
Organism: Taxidea taxus jeffersonii; assembly: GCA_003697995.1. Classification (NCBI taxonomy): domain Eukaryota; kingdom Metazoa; phylum Chordata; class Mammalia; order Carnivora; family Mustelidae; genus Taxidea; species Taxidea taxus. The sequence continues at coordinate 313,672 of ML105244.1, read as the reverse complement.
TGTCCATAACCCCACCACCCTCTCCCGTCCCCCTCCCCCCAGCAACCCTCAGTTTGTTTTGTGAGATTAAGAGTCTTTTATGGTTTGTCTCCCTTCTGATCCCATCTTCTTTCATTTATTCTTTTCCTACCCTCCCGACCCCCCATGTTGCATCTCCACTTCCTCATATCAGGGAGATCATATGATAGTTGTCTTTCTCCAATTGACTTATTTCGCTAAGCATAATACCCTCTAGTTACATCCATGTTGTTGCAAATGGCAAGATTTCATTCTTTGATGGTTGCATAGTATTCCATTGTATATATATACCACTTCTTCTTTATCCATTCATCTGTTGATGGACATCTAGGTTCTTTCCATAGTTAGGCTATTGTGGACATTGCTGCTATAAACATTCCAGTGCACTTGCCCCTTTGGATCACTACGTTTGTATTTTTAGGGTAAATACCCAATAGTGCTATTGCTCGGTCATAGGGTAGCTCTATTTTCAACTTTTTGAGGAACCTCCATGCTGTTTTTTCAGAGTGGTTGTACCAGCTTGCATTCCCACCAACAGTGTAGGAGGGTTCCCCTTTCTCCGCATCCTCGCCAAGCGTCTGTCATTTCCTGACCTGTTCATTTTAGCCATTCTGACTGGTGTGAGGTGGTATCTCATTGTGGTTTTGATTTGTATTTCCCTGATGCCCAGTGATGTGGAGCACTTTTTCATGTGTCTGTTGGCCATCTGGATGTCTTCTTTGCAGAAATGTCTATTCATGTCCTCTGCCCATTTTTTGATTGGATTATTTATTCTTTGGGTGTTGAGTCTGCTGAGCTCTTTATAGATTTTGGTTACTAGCCCTTTATCTGATATGTCATTTGCAAATATCTTCTCCCATTCTGTTAGTTTTCTTTTGGTTTTGTTAACTCTTTCCTTTGCTGTGCAAAAGCTTTTGATCTTGATGAAGTCCCAAGAGTTCATTTTTGTCCTTGCTTCCCTTGCCTTTGGCGATGTTCCTAGGAAGAAGTTGCTGTGGATGAGGTCAAAGAGGTTGCTGCCTGTGTTCTTCTCAAGGATTTTGATGGATTCCTTTCTCACATTGAGGTCCTTCATCCATTTTGAGTCTATTTTCATGTGTGGTGTAAGGAAATGGTCCAATTTCATTTTTCTGCATGCAGCTGTCCAATTTTCCCAACACCATTTGTTGAAGAGGCTGTCTTTTTTCCATTGGACATTCTTTCCTGTTGACTATAGAGTTGAGGGTCCATTTCTGGGCTCTCTATTCTGTTCCATTGATCTATGTGTCTGTTTTAAATATAAAATATTTTAAAAAACACCCCAGATGATTGTATAGCTGGTACTGGGCTGACCTGATCAGCCACCCAGTTTGAATATAATCATTAAGCCATAAGTAGTATAAAAACAAAGAAAATTATACCTAAGCAAATAAAAAAACAAACCACTGAAAAGCAAAGATAAACACAAAATTTGAAAGATTTTATACATAGGGAGATAACAATAAATAGGACTTCTAATTTCTTACTAGAAACAATAGAGTTCAGAAGACAGAATTTATATCCTATGAAATATCTTTTAAGAATGTAAGTAAAATAAAGACATTTTTAGATAAATTCAAACTAACAGTATGTCACCAGCAGACCTACATTACAAGAAATGTTAAAAGGGTCCCTGGGTGGCCTAGTCAGTTAAGTGTCCGACTCTTGATTTTGACTAAAGTGTTGATTTCAGGGTTGTGAGATCGAGCCACATGTCAGGCTCTGCAGGTAACAGGGAGTCTACTTGAGATTTTCTCTCTCTCTCCCTCTGGCCTCCCCTCCCACCCCCAATCAAGTGCTCTCTCTCTCTCTCTCTTTCTCTAAAATAAATGAGTAAATCTTAAAAAAAATTTTTTTCAGGCCATACAGAAATGATACCAGATAGATATTTGCTTTTTAGGAAGGAATAATACCAGAAATAGTTTTTCTATATATTTATTTATTTAAAATATATATGATTAATTAAATCAACATTGTAACATATTATATTTAGTAACATCTGTAGATAGATGTAATACACATGGAAACCATAGCACAAAGTGGGTAATTTCAAGGTTCTTACATTTTATGTGATGAGGCATGGAACTCTAACTACTTTGGGAGACATTACAGAAAGACACCTCTAAAAATTAATGCCAAGAGGTATAGCAAAGAGTCAAAAGATAAAAGAACTAAAAAAAAAATTAAGTTAACATGAAGTTTAAAAATCAATTATGGAGGAACAAGGAACAGAAATTAAAAACAAAAAACAGTAGTAAAATGGGATAAACATAATCATATCTACAATTACATAAATCTACCCATATATAATCACATAAATGTAAATCAACCAATTACTACAAAATGCATATATGAATGAAAAGGAAAAAAAATCTCAGCAAGAACTAAATACATGCTGTTTAGAAGTGATGCATTTAAAATATAAAGACACACAGGGGTTGAATTCAAAGGGTATTAGAAGAGATACCAAGTAAATAATAAGGATAATATCAGATAATAAAGACAAAATCTATTACCAGAGATTGAGAGATATTTCAAAATGATAAATGGATTAATTCTGCAGAAAAACATCTCAAAAAATGTGTCTGCCTCTGAAAATAGAGGTTCAAAACTCATAAAGTAAAAACTGACAGATATAAAGAGAAAAACAGATCAATGCATAAGCATATTTTGGGTTATTAATACCACTCTTTCCATAACTGAGAGAACATCCAGACAAGATATCAGTAAAGACATAGAATATCTTTAACCATCTTGATCAAATTGACATTTATAGAAAACTACATTTAACAACTGCCAAATGTACTTGTTTTTAGAAGGGTACAGTGCACATACAGTAAGATAGAACATATGCTAAGCCATCAAAACAATCTCAGTAAGTTACAAAAGATTGAAATGTGAGAGTTTATCTGCGACTGCAGTGGACCTAAATTAAAATCAGAAACAATTTCATATCCAGAACAACTGTTCCCCAAAGATTTGGAAATCTAAAAACTTCAAGAAAAGCTATGGTTGAAAGGAGAAATAAAGAAGGTAATTTTTTGAATGACAATGAAAATATAACCATTTGTAAGATTCAGCTAAAGCAGTGCTTTGAAGGAAATTTTTAACTTTAATAACTTATTTTAGAAAAGAAGGAAGATACAAAATCAGTGATCTAAAGCAGGGCTTGGTAAACAAGAGCCAGTGGGCCAAAACCTGGTAGGGACTTTTTTATAGCCCATCAAATAGAAATGCTTTTAGATTTTTAAATGGCTCTATTTCAATAGTCCGATGTATTTATGTAGAATACCTACTATATGCATATCTATAAAAATGCCTATCTATATGATATCCTCAATCTGCAAATTGTAAACTGTTTACTCTTTGGCTCTCTACCAAAAATTTCCTCAACTGTGACCTAAAGTTCTATTTTAAGAAGCTAGAAAAAGAAGAAAGAGCTAAGTAAGCCAAAGTAGAAGAATGGAATTTATAAAAATGAGAGCAGAAATCTGTGAACTATGAAACAGTAGAGACAATTAACACAGAATATTTGGCTCTTCGAAAAGAGCCAAATTTATGAACAAAATTCATAAACCTTTAGTTAGGCTGATCAAGAAAAATGAGAAAGTGCAGAGATTGGCTCTATGAGACATTAAAAAGTGGATATTGGCAGAAATCCAACAGACATTAAAAGATTCAAAAGGTAATATTATGAACAACTACCTTTAAGTTAATAAATTTAACAATTAAGATCAACTGGACAAATACCTTGTAAGGTACAACTTACCATAATTGATACAAGATTGATTAGAAAAACTAAATGGCTTTATATCTATTAAAATAAAGGAATCTAGGGGTGCCTGGGTGTCTCAGTGGGTTAAAGCTTCTGCCTTTGGCTTGGGTCATGATCTCAGGGTCCTGGGATCGAGCCCCGCATCAGGCTCCCTGCTCAGCAGGGAGCCTGCTTCCCTCCCTCTCTCTCTGCCTGCCTCTCTGCCTACTTGTGATCTTTGTCTGTCAAATAAATAAATAAAATCTAAAAAAAAAAAGGATGTCTCCAGTTCATCTTTCTAGCCACCTCCCTTCATCCTTCATGGGCTGCAATCTCATTTCATATATGAGGATTCTCTTAGAGACTCATTGCTCCCCATACTTGAAATTTCCATGCTTACCCTGAAAGGAACCCCAGGTGTGATAGACCCCAGCTCTATCTCTTGTCCTACTCCTTTTTGCTCCCCTTATCCATATCAACATAGCAGTCTTCCTGCTTCTCTAGGTTATATATCATAACCTCTTCTGTCCCAGGATGGCATGTGCCCTGCTGTCTTCATAGAGACCACAAAGGGAGGGGAAGCCAGAGGAAAACAGGTTTGCACATGAGGGAAGAAAAAAAAATGACCTCCTTTAAAGTGATTTTCTTTACATTTAGCTTTATTCCAGGGCTCATGATAAAATATAGATAATCAAGGTAAAAAGTCCATAGGGGCCAGGAGGCAACATAACTTGTGTGCATCAAGCTAGATATAAGACCAAAAAATGATGGAGATTCTGGCAGCTGGGGGAATGCTTTCCCTTCATAACAGCATTTAAAGTTTGCTTCTTGTTTTTGTCTTTTTAGCATAGCCGACTGAATTAGTCTGGTTGGCTCTCAGGTTGTTGCCTAAAATTCAGTCACATATTCTAAATTTTTGCCAATTTGAATTGTTCCATTTTATTTATTGATAAATACGCAAGAATTCTAATTTCCAAGAGAAGATAAAAGCACACTGAGTCTATATCAAATGAATCTTAGTGAAAAAAATTGAGCAAAAGAATATGTGAAAAGTGAAGGAATGAGTCAGGATGCACACAAAAATACTAAGATGACTGAAGTATATATTACTAAGCATTTGTTTAACTTTTGGCAAGTAACAAAACACGGGGCCACAAGATACAGTGTTTCATAATCCTGACAACAACTTTGAACTAGGCAAGGTCATATTTATTAATTTACTTTTTATATTCTAATTACTTATGAAAAGGATTTAGAATGGCTACGATTAAGTAAATAAAGTAAAATATAAAATATTTGGGATACTTGGGTGGCTCAGCTGGTTAAGCACCCAACTCTTGGTTTCAGCTCAGGTTATGATCTCAGAGTCCTGGGATGGAGCCCCGCTCTGGACTCATGCTCAGTGTGGAGCCTGCTTGGGATTCTCCCCTCTCCCTCTGCCCCTGCCTTCTTATCTGTGTGTGCACTTATGCACATGCTCTCTAAGATAAATAAATAAAATCTTGAAAAAATATATTTAAGCAAGAGATGAGACTTTAAGTCTCGGAAATACAATAGATTTGAAGATGAAATTCATACCCAGGATAGATACCACAAATTTGCATGCCTTTACTAAAGATGGACATTAATTTTTTTCTAAACTAATGGACCACTATTAATGCTATAACTCATAGTGCAATAAGACAAAAAACTCTTCCTGATGTTTAGGATAAATCTATTTCTGAAAGAAAAACCAAAAATGAATTTCTCTTATGGGTCCTCAGAGAGGGCAGGCATAGGGGTGATCTGATGAAAAGTGTTCTTACTAACAACTGATCAGGACATGCTCTGATAACCACAACAGGCTATTTTTATGAAGTTGCTTTAACATAAACTAGTGTCACAAAATAAGAGCTCTTTTAGAAGGAAGTTGAGAGGAGGTTTACATATCCCCATTGGCAGAAGGAAAAATGATAAGAACAGAGGAGGCTCTTGCAGAAAGAGGGAGCCTGAGCTGAGACTTTAATAATCATCATATTTGGGGTACCTGGGTGGCTCAGTGGGTTAAAGCCTCTGCCTTCGGCTCAAGTCATGATCCCAGGGTCCTGGGATCGAGCCCCGAATTGGGCTCTCTGCTCAGCAGGGAGCCTGCTTCCTCCTCTCTCTGCCTGCCTCTCTGCCTACTTGTGGTCTCTGTCAAATAAATAAACTAAAAAAAAAATTAAAAAAAATAATCATCATATTTAACTGTTATATGTAATCTGCATAAATTCTTTCCAAGTTATCTCTTAAAATCTACATTTTTCAGTTGATAAAAATTGTGTTAGAGACAACACTGCTTGACCATAACAATATATCTAATTAGTGAGAGAGCCAAAATGCCCCCAAAGAGGGTCAAGAGAGATCCAAAGCACAAATTCTTTCCATAATACCTTGTCCATTAGGTAGATAAGGAGGCAGATGCAATTAACAGGATGAAGAATTTTGCAACTATTTTATTATTTTAAAATAACTATGAATGGAATTCTCAAGGATGGATCATAAGTTATTTCACTACACAAAACTCTCAATTATATTCAAAATAATTCTAAAATTGTTTATTTTCATTTTTTAGCAGTAACTTTTGGAGCACTTATATTCTTATAAATGTATATTTCTATAAATCCTAGTTCAATGACCACTTCTAGTCAGGAGGAAAATACTGACTGAAGCTAATTGCTCTTTCCCTTATGAGAAGTTAATAATGCTGCAGCCTAATGCCACTAAAGATGAAATTTTTGCGATCTTATAGCCTGAGGATATCAGAAATGATATATGATACACCAAACTTATTAATTCATTTTTTTTTAAATTTAAGTTTTAAAAAAAATCAAGCAAAAGGGTTCTGGCATTTGAAAGTCAGTAGGCTTTTATCTATTATTAATTCACATAAGAAAAACAGCTATGATGGCAAAGGCCAGATACTTATACACAGGCTATAAATATGGATGAATAATTCATTTTTCTATTAATGTTGAATTTATAGTCTAATGATGGAACTCTATTTTTTTTCTTTTCCTAGAAGGACATGCACCAAGCAAAATACTGCACTGTCAACAGTCAGAGCATAAGGCAATGCAGTAAGTGAAATGAGATTTACCATACACATATTTTTCTTATTGGAATGGTTCCCTATTCATAGACTCCATATTCTGACTCACTAGAAGTTTCTGGAAAATCATCTTTTCTAGAGATAACCTTAAGTGTGAGGAGGTATTTGCCTCTCTATCAGGCAACATGTGCCCCATGTTACTGAGTGTGTAATCCAGAGCATTTTCTTCTGAAATTCCTTATTACAATTCAAATGTATTTTCCCAGCTCTCAACTTCTCATTCCAGGTCAGATGACCTCAAAACTTAAAATTTATTTATTTATTGACTATACTAGGAAGTCCTTGACTGTCCCCTCTGAGATTATCTAATTTTGAGATTCTGAGAGGGACTCGTTCCAATTAAAGGTCATTCCTAAAACAAATTTTCATGGACCAGTTGCTGTAATCTGGAATGAAAAGGTCAATCAATTTGATGCTACCTACCCTTGCTGCCCACTGGATGCATGCCTGTACCAAACACAGAAATGAGTACATCATACACACTAAGCTTGCCTAAGGCAGATTACACATCATCTATGAAGAGCTGCCTAACACGCACACAAAACAAAAACAAAAACAAAAAACAACAAATAACTCTGAACTGCACAGTTGTTTCACATTTAAGTCCACTTTTCCTTCTCCCCTCCCATGTATTTCCAGTGCTGGCTATCATAGGTTATAACTGCGCTGCAGTATCCATCCTGATTCTAATTCTTCATGACACAAAAAACTTAGCAAGTTGGCACAGTGGACAGCAGGAATGTTACTGGAATCCATTTTTATACCATAAAGCTAATAATATCCTAACTCTAAGTAGAAGTGATTCTAAATAGCTATATGATACAGTTATATATAATATAGTTACATGTAATTCAGTGGCTCTGAATTACATATATATTAAAAACCCCAAACTAACTATATCTCTGATTCAAATTCCTTTTAGCCAAACTCAGAAATTTTCTGGTTATTCCAGACACTGAGAGGTTGGAATGGAAAGAAAGGGCACTTGCATTAGAATACTTTTCTGTAGGTGTAAGTAGGTTAGAATATCCTCCTTCACGAATTTTACAAAAACTGTGTGACTGTATGAACCCAATGTTAGGGCCCCTCCAGGGGCCCCTTTATTAAGGGGACTTGAGGTTTGAACTTTATTAGCTTCAGTAGCTTTTTAGGACAGCAGAGATGCTGTCCTGTGATAGCATTTCGGGTAAAGGAGAGTCAGGAAGGTTTGCTGCCATATCCCTTGGAGGAACAATACAGCAAGGACAAAGACATACCTGTAGTTTTCAAAAAGAATCCCAAACTATTATAAAGCGTGCTAGATACTAAAAAGCCAATTAGTATGATGGTGATAATGACACTGTTAATGAAATACGTAGAATGGAAACCTCCATGTCTTTTCTCAAAAATATGACCATACTGGAAATCATTAAATTTCTGAAATCAATTTAGTTCATTTAATACTTAATTCATTTTTAGTAAAGTCTCTTTTCAAAAACATAAAGCCTTTCAAGGAATGATTTACACTATTATTAAACATAAGTATCGGCTTAAGCTTTATATGGCCATCTTTCACATACTTTTTATAAGGCAGTTTTATCTATGCTTCTTAATCCCTTAAGAGAAAGTAACTTTTAAAATGATTTCAGTTAATTGCTTAATAAGATGTGTAAAATGCTTCTCAAGAATATTGTCTTTTCCACAGTTCCATTGTATCAATGCATAATTCACCACAGAAAATATCTCTAATTTCAAAGCTACTGTATATTCATGAGGTTGAATTTGTGTCTAGGAAGACTGGTGAATAAAATAATCAGTGAATTAGAGGTTAGGAAGGGGCTTGTAAAGTTCATTAACCACAGTATTCTGCCTGTAGTTCTATTTCATATGATGCCAGATAAAATCCATATTAATTTCAACCACCTGAAAAGAGGACTCCGTTTCTTTTCTTTTCTTTTTTTTTTTTTAAAGATTTTTTTTTAATTTATTTATTTGACAGATAGAGATTTCACAAGTAGGCAGAGAGGCAGGTGTGTGGGGCGGAAGCAGGCTCCCCGCTGAGCAGAGAGCCCGATGTGGGACTCGATCCCAGGACCCTGAGATCATGACCTGAGCCAAAGGCAGCGGCTTAACCCACTGAGCCACCCAGGCGCCCCTCCATTTCTTTTCTTAATCCTGTAGTGCCTTTTGTTATGTTCTTACTATGTGCCAAATACTATAGCTGTCAAAAATGAACAGGACTCTGCTGGGTTGTCAAACCATTTTGAGCAATGCCATGTTTTATTCACTATTGCATTCCTCGAGCCTAGCACAGGGTCTGATAATCAAGTATTCATTACATGTGTTGTTGAAGTAAGACAGTTATAAAGAAGCAGGCTCTAGAATAACTAGATAGAAATTTTGCTTAGTAAAATATCTTGATGGCAATTGTGATAGTAGCATGATAGTTTTAAGGATATAGCCAGGAGGGAGCCAAAAGCCATATGACCAAAACTTTTCTGGGGTGGAGGGTGCTTAAACTACAGAAGAGAAATAGTGAAATCAAGGAAGGAAGAGATGATACTCAACATTCAGGCAGGAGGCTGGAGCTAACAGGAAAGGATGACCGGTAGAATTTGTGTGCAGGTAGTGGGAATGGTCCGGGGACTCTGAAGAATTAGAGAAAGTATATTTTTAAGGATGATGTCTAATAGGGTGTAGTGCTGCAACTGGACAGCATGCGCAGAAGGAGAAAGGATGAAAGGAGATAGAGAACTTAATGGAAGAAGAAAATCAGAGTAAGAGTTGATAAAAAGAAAGACAACATCCCTCTCCTTCCCCAAAATCCTTTGAGGGAAGTGCTGACTTTCCTCTTTTGTGTAGGGTACCCATTTAAAATGACAAGAACAGGGATGCCTGAGTGGCTCAGGCATTAGGCGTCTGCCTTTGGCTCAGGTCATGATTCCAGGGTGCTGGGATCCAGTCCCACATCCAGCTCCTTGCTCAGCAGGAAGCCTACTTCTTCCTCTGCCTGCTGTTCTCCCTGCTTGTGCTCTCTCTCTTTCTGACAAATAAATAAATAAAAATCTTTAAAATGACAAGAACAGGCAGCAACTGGGTCCTGTCTCCTTGATTTAATTAAAGCACCTTTTTGCATCAAAATAAACTAATTAATTAAATAAAATAACAAGAACAGGTTGATTCCAACAAACCAGAGAATTTGACGATATTCTACATGCTGAAATAGGGGTTAGAATCGCTTAGACTTAATTGAAATGAAGACCTTGCTTCTGCCTTAAAAGAACCTAAAGGCTAGTGTTTGAGAGATACCCACAGGCAGTTTGATAAATTCTGCAGCAGAGGTGTGATCAACATGCAGTGAGAACATGGGCAGAACGAGGGTTATGCCTACCCACTGGGGAGAGATATTAGGAAGACATAGAGAAACAGTAATACAAGAGTGGGGTCAAAGGATATTCCAGAATTTCTTAGGATGAAAAGTGGGGAAAGGTGCTATGGGGATCAGAAACAGAGAGTACAAAATCATGGAAATCTAAAAGGTACACTGGAATTGGAAGCAGAGAAAAGACAAAGAAGGAAGCCAGGGCCCTGCCCTGAGAGTGCTGCCCCTGCCATTCTGAGGAAGCAGGAAACTGTTCAGACACTAACAAGGGAATTCTGTTAGGGTTTTGTTTCTGTTTTTGTTTTCACCATGGAAGTGACATACACATCAATATTTATCCGTTTTGTTTCACTAACGGATATGTTTTAAGAACTTCCCTTAGGGAAAAACAAAACAAAACATTTAGAATATCGGATGACATCAAGTAAGAAGGCAAAGACTTTGAAGAGATGATGAATGACAATTGTCTGCATTCAGGTGGAAAAATGGAATTCCCCCTTATTTCCATTTCTTGTTTAGTTCCCCGAAAAGGCACCAAATCTATCTTTTACAATGCATGTTGTTGCATGGCCTAATTTTCATATTTCTTTCCAGGGCTTTGGTTGCTTGATATCAATGTTTCATTCACAAAAAGACACAATGACAGATTATTTTCACTTGTCCATCCATTTCTGGAGCTACAGGCAGATCTATATTTCACTTTCTGCTCTAGTAAATGAAATAAAGATGCAGGGCAACAGTATATGAGGAGAATGTTATAGAAAATCTATAATGCTGATAAAACTTACAGGTTTAGCAGAAATCAGACAATTGAGAGTTTTTATTTTGTTATTTTATTTTCCCTGGCAACACTTAACTTATTTATTGTAAAACCAGGACAAACCTCAAAGTGAATGAAATGATGCAAGTTTTATTGAGTTTTGTCAAGCAAGCCAGGTTTGAAATATGCTTTCTTTGTTCTTCTAGGAAGTGATTTTGGGAGGCACTGAAGGAGTATACAGATTCTTAACATTTTTTTCAAGTAGTAAATCACAGATTTTATCCGTGGGTACAGAATTGAATTCATTCTACATGACTCATCTCGAATACCAGCGCTTCTATTATGCTCTACCCGATTTTGCTCTACTCCATGTAGTTCTATACTGCTGACTCGGTAATCCAGCTTTTACTAGGAAGACAGGGATTCTAGGAATTTTAATTAGAAATTGAAAAGCTTCTTGGTAGGTAAGAGAGAATGAAAGCACGGAAGTTTTGTCTGAGTTATTGGACCTGTTTTGGATGGCAGAAAATAGAGTATGTGATTCTGAATATGTGATAGTTTGCATGGACTCATAATTGAAACTGAGAGTGAGAGGATTAAAATACTTGAGTGGAAAAAAAAAAAAAGAAAAGAAAAAAACCTAACCTTACACCTAAAGGAGCTGGAAAAAGAACAATAAACAAAACCAAAAACCAGCAGAAGGAAGGAAATAATAAATATTAGGGAAGAAATAAATGATATAGAAACTAAAAACCAATAGAAAAGATCAATGAAACTAAGAGCTGATTCTTTGCAAAAAAAAAATCAACAAATATGATACAGAATCCTAAAATTTTTATGGAACCACAAGAGACCCCGAATAACCAAAGCAATCTTGAAAAAAAAAAAAAAAAAAAAAAAAGCAAAGCTGGAGGCAACACAATTCTGTACTTCAAGGTATATTACAAAGCTGTAGTCATCAAAACAGTAAGGTACTAGCACAAAAATAGATGCATAGATCAATGGAACAGAATAGAAACCCCAGACATGATTCCACAACTATGTGGTCAATTACTCTTTGACAAAGCAGGAAAGAATATCCCAGGGGAAAAAGTCTCTTCAACAAATAGTGTTGGGAAAACTAGACAACAACATGAAAACAAAATAAAACAAAACGAAACTGGTCCACTTTCTTACATCATACACAAAAATAAATTCAAATGAATTAAAGACCTAAATGTGAGGCCTGAAACCATAAACTCCTAGGGGAGAACATGGGCAACAACTTCTTTGACATCAGCCATAGCAACTTCTTTCTAGATATGCACCCTGAGGCAAAGGAAACAAAAGCAAAAATAAAACCTCAGACTACATTATAATAAAAAGCTTCTGCATAGTGAAGGAAATAAAAAAAAAACAAAAACCTAAAAGGTAACCAGAGAATGGGAGAAGGTATTTACAAATGATATATCTGATGAAGGTGTAGTATCCAAAGTATATAAAGAACTTATAAAACTCAACACCAAAAACCAAATAACCCAATTAAAAAATGGGCAGATGACATGAACAGACATTTTTCCAAAGAGGACATCCAGATGGCCAATAGACACATGAAAGGATGCTCATCACTTATCACCACGGAAATGCAAATCAACTACAATGACATATAACTTCATACCTATCAGAATGGCTAAAATCAACACAAGAAAAAAACAGGTGTTGGCAAGGATGTGGAGAAAGAGGAATGCTTGTGCACTATTGGTGGGAATGCAAGCTGGTGCAGCCACTGCAGAAAACAGTATGGAGGTTCCTCAAAAAGTTAAAAAGAGAACTACCTTGTGATCCAGCAACTGCTCTACTAGCCAAAGAATAAAAGGACACTAATTCAAAGGGATATAATGCACTGCTATGTTTATAGCAGCATTATTTACAATGGACAAGATATTGAAGCAGCCCAAATGTCCATCAAATGATGAATGGATAAAGAAGATGTGGTATATATACACAACAGAATATTATTCAGCCGTGAAAAAGAATGAAATCTCGCCATCCGCAACAAAATTGATGGAGCTGGAGAAAATAATGCTAAGTGAAATAAGTCAGTCAGAGATAGACAAATACCTTATGATTTCATTCATATGTGGAATTTAAAAAACAAAACAAAGGGAAATAAATAAGAGAGAGAGAGAGAGAAACCAAGAAACAGACTCTTAACTATAGAGAACAAACTGAGAGTTACCAGAGAGGAGTGGGGTGAGGGGATGGGTTAACTAGGTGATGAGGATTAAGGAGTGCATTTGTTGTGATGAGCACTGGGTGGTGTATGAAAGTGCTAAATTACTATAATGTACACCTGAAACTAATATAACACTGTATGTTAACTGGAATTAAAATAAAAACTTAAAAAATATATAAATAAAAAAAATAAAATACCTGAGTGGGAACCTTTAGGGGAAAAAAAAAAAAGCTGGAAATGAGAGCCCAGTATTCAACAGTATGGATACCAACACTTCAATAATAATAATAATAATAATAATAATAGTAATAATAATAAATTATTCAAGGGATAAAGCCCATAGTTCAGATATTAGTATATCTACATACAGCAACAAGGGGCTCAGAGTTGTCCTACTACTGTAGGAAAGGCAGAAACTAAGCTAGACATTGGGTACAACACTTTCCAAGGAAGTTAATGAGGCCAGAAATCTCTCTAGAGGTCTTCTGTCTTCCTTTCTCTATGACAACATTCTTTCCTACTGCAAATTTATCTTCCACATGGCAGCCACTATGTTGCTGAAATCTTCAGGGCCTCATCACCTGTATCTTGGGAAAAGCTGACATTTGCTTAATCCAATGTCATGTTATAAAATCCAAGAAGAGGGTTAATTTAAATTATGTACTCAGCACCAAGCTATTCATGTAGATAGGAATGGGGACGTAGGGAAATAGGGATGCTTTTAAGAATATGTAACCTTTCAGAACTCATGTTTGGTTCTGGAGGAACAGCACTTCTCTGCAGAAGACAGACAGTGTTTCCAAAGGAAAAATAAATTGATGGGAAGACATAAGAATTACTAGAGCAAACACATAGCAGGCTGTGGCATCTGTAACATCAACACAGATACTCTTAACCTCTGTCATTGGCTTCCTTGGGACAAACATCTAAAATTTTAATTGGCACCAGCAGCAGTGGATGCCAACAGACATCAGTAATAGGACTCCTTCTTTTTGAATCATTATTGACAGGCCTAGCATCACAGTGAGCTAGATCAGAGGAGGTGGTAAACAGTACATGCTATTGTGATAAACAAGAAGATTAAAGTGGACACCATGAACCACAGGGGATATATTTGAGTGTGGATTAGATTCCTATAGAGCAGATAGTGATGAAACTAGAGAAACAGTTTAGAAAGATGCCCTTATTTATGCTTTGGGCTGCTACAGCCTGGGAAATATGGATTTTGTATATTTATAGGTCAAATGAGTGTCTCCTCTATCCCATATGCACCCTACGACTATACGACTATACACATACCACTATATTGAATTGTGGTATGAATTATATCTACCTCAAAACTTTGTATTTCAAACATATCCATCTGCTGCACGTCTTAAAAGTAGATCAGTTATTCAGTTCTAGAGTGAAGTCATGAGTTGGGTCAATTCAAAACACAAATGCACAACAGGATAGGAATAGTGACTAGAGGAACTGGTTAGCTGATTGTGGGTATCTAACGTGTCATAAAATTGTCAGGCATTAATCTAGCACCTTTGATGCTGGTGGGAGAAAGCACTACAGCAAGAGATGAAGGTGGAATCAGTACTTGAGATTTAAGACATTGATGTCCATGAGTCCTTACTCACCATAATGCAGTTTGGGCTGGTGGATTGGACAGCATGTTAGAAAGATATGTGTCTGGCAAGGCAGAACATAGAGTCCTAGAGTACGAGGCAGTACGTGGCTAGCCGTTACTGAGCTTAAGGAATTTAACCAGAAATTAGGAGGAAGGACTACAGCATAATTTAAGACTTGCAATTAATGCAACAAAAGGAAAAGGAGGGGGTTTTGAATTAGAGGGTGAAGAAGATCTCAGAAATTGCCGGTGGGGAGATTAATCCCAAATTTCATTGTTAGTGAAGCTATCTTAAAAAACAATTGATAAGCCAGCAACCTGGAATGGCACATTGGATTCTGAATCTCAGGGGACGTGGGATCTAAGCCACAACAGACCAGACCAGGAAGGGAAGGATGAGAGATGGGGGCTCCTGATCTACTTCTCGAACATGTCAGGGTTAGCACAGAAACTGCAACAGGAGAGTGTTTGCAAGGAAGTGGGGGTACCAGTAAGTAGACTGAGCTACGGAGCACACACACAGATGCAAAGAGAAACAAGACAAGATTGACAGTTACCTTTGGAAATGAGAGGAAGCTGTTGTGTAAAGCTTCCTCCCATTCTTAAATGTTTAATTGCTTAACTGAAATGAATATAAACATGGCTCAACAGCCATTTGATGTGATTAGATTTTAGAAGATGAACGCCATTTAATTCCATAGGGACCTAGGTGTGCACCACATGAAGAGATGAATTTTGGTCTATGAATCTTTTATAGAAGATTGGAGTTAGGTTCTGGATCAGAGTTTACTTTCCCCTTAGAGTAACCAGTTGCTGGTTTTGTGCTGCAGTGTTGTCCTGGAAGTATGTGACCAGAAGCACTTAGAAATATGTGGTGCCCTTTGTGGGCAGTTCCCCTTGGTATGGTGCAAGAGTTGTATTCAATCAAGCTGTCAGAACAATGACAGCTGTGAGAAGGGGCCCAAAAAGCTATTCATCAAGCTCTGGAACAGCTCGTACTTTACTTGTCTGGAGTTACTTACTAGTGGTTGATGATGACACAGTTGAGTGAGGCAGAGGCTTATGAGGCATCTTGGCTCTCTATTTTGGTGAGAAGGTCATTTTGAAAGGGAGAATTTTAAGGTCTTTAGTATATCCAAGCCAGCCCTTTTATTATTGTGGTAAAAGACCAATAAAACAGAGAAAAGTATTTTTAGAGATAGCGAGGACTATAATGTTATAAAAACCTGGATTCTGTATCAGTGTTAAATCAGAAAAGCAAAACAACTAGAATATATAAATCATTCTAATACAATAAAAAAAACCTGATAGCACATCTTAAACTTTGCTACTAATTAGATGTGTTTCTTTGGGTAAAGCACTTACAGTCTCCATCCTGAGTCATCTGACAAAGTATTTTTCATTGTAGTGTTTGCTAATTACATGTGATTCTCTGTGTGTATTAACTTTATTTTTCCATTAGGGTAGTGAAATCCCTGCAGGTCAGAAACCCTGAACCATTCTTCTAAATCTCCTATTGAGCACAGACTAGCTATCTGCTAAAGAAGATATCCTTGAATAGAGATTTCTGGAAGAATAATTGATGGATAAGTCAACTCTTAGTTATGGAGACCTTAATAAATAGTATTTGGTCAAGTATAGTGATTTTTAAATATACTGTTCTAAATAGCTACATTGCAGGGATCTTGGAGAACCACACTTCCATCTGTGTGTTTTAAAACAAAACCAAAAATCCTTACACCTTGAAACTTGAGTTTCAGTCCAAGGCAGTTTGAATTTTCATTTTTTAAGTGTATAAAATCTATGACCCAAGCTTCTAAGAGTTTTAATTAGAAAAAATTTATCATATCCTTCAAATTTGGTTTCAGCTAGTGAGAAAAAAATATTGTGCATTTCTTTTAGCTGATAGCCATCTGCTACAGAAACATTCAAATGTCAGCTCATCAGAATTTAAAAGGACTTCCTGAACAGAAGTTCACTGAAATATAAGAAACTTTAATGGAACTTCTGTTGCAAAATGATGCTGTCTTGGCTCTAGGCTAATCCCCAAAACATACCTACAAATCCATCTCCCAAAATGTCTGCCACAGAGAAGGAGCTGGATCAGTTTTACAATTTTTATGGCAAAGGTTAAAATAAGTAATTTCCACAACAGCTGTCGACATACAGTCTGTCTTTGGAGGCTGCTTTCCCTGGAGAATTTTATTTCTTCAAATGTCATAATTAGAATTTCATCTCCAGTGACTACTCAAGGAAATCTGGCAGCACGAGACAGCATGGGTCATGGTTTAATTACAAATGCATCCTTCCCCCGTCTGAAGGGCCAGGAGCTTGTTGCTAGTCTTGTCACAGGAACCCCAATGCACTGTGCATAATTAAGTGCACTTTTCAGCGGATAACAGTTGTTTCCTTAAAATTCAGCAAGATTTATCTGAGCATTAACAGATTTCCCTGTTCCCTGTTTCAAAACCTGATGGGGGACAAAGAAGTAGACTTCTAGGCAATTTAGGACAGTGAGTTGTGTTCACCTACATACATTACTTGTGATGGACGTGTATCAATAGGAGGGCACTTTTAATGCATTCACTTACTCATTTTCTTTCATCAAACAAACAGTTATTGAATATCTACATTGGTGTTGAGCATTAAACTTATCATTGGGGAAACAAAGTTGAACAACGCTATCTTTTTCCATAATAGATACATATCTGAATTTGTTTATAAGTCACCATGAAGTGCGTGATATAGTGGAGTTGTAAACATGATGCTTTGGGGACATTAAGAAAGAAGTAATTAGTTCTAGTTGGAGAGATCAGGAAAGACACAACAGGGAAGGTGACACCTCAGTTGAGCTATAAAGAAGGATAAACAGGAAGGGATTTGATAGATTGACAAGGAAAGGACAGCAGTTCCTGACAGACAGAACTGCATCTGTAGAAACAAGGGTATTTGGAGGCCTTGTGTGTGGTGTCAAAGCAGAGGCTTTGGAATAAGTAGTAGAAGATGGGCATACGGTAGAAGATCAAGACATATTTTAATGCAGGCAAAAATGTAGATATTATGGACAAGATATTTATCTTCACAAAAGGTTTACGGGTATGACAAATATTGATCTCCTCAGATCTCAGAACAGCCAGACAGGATTTTTGAGTATCTTTGTCTTTTTATCCCAATTGCCTGAAATAAATCTATCATTTCCTTTTCTTAAAATGAAGTTTAAAAGCTTGGTGTATCTATATGATGAAATACTACTTAATAAAAATAAATAAACTACCAAGATGTGCAAGAAAACTGACGAATCTCACAAGCATTTTGCTAAATGAAAGAAGCAGAGAGAAAAACTGTATGATGTGTGATTCCATTTATGTAAAATTCTAAAATAGGCAAGGGTATAATAACACAAAGAGGATGGGCAGCTTCAAGGAGCGAGGGGCTGAGCAGAAGATACTGACAAAAAAGGGGGCACAAAGGCATTTTTGGGGGGATGGAAATATCTAATTCATGGTAATGGTGGTGGTTACAAGACTATAAACAGTACTCAGAACTCATCAAATTATACACTGAAAATTAGGGAGTTTTATTGTTCATAAACTATAACTCAGGAAAGCTGATAACAAAGATGAGGTATATCAGAGACTGGGTTGGAATGAGTTAACCTCAGAGATACTATAGCCTTTTAAACCAGAGGCAATAATTTTTCTAATAAAATTATCTAGAAGGGATAGCCACTGAATGGATAATCAATGAACGGATTTCCTTAAGCATCTGAAGACGGATGTTAGCTGATACTGAGCAGAATAAGAAACTGAGGGATGTAGGGTGACTGACTTCAAAGTAACTTTTAAGTTACAAGTACAGTAGTAAACAATAATTTTTCTAAAACCCTTATCTGCCAGAAATATTTCTAAAAGCTTTATAAATATTAATTCATTTAATTTTTACAACTCTGTAAGTCTTATCATATTCCCATTTGTCAGGTGAAAAAACTGAGACAGAGGGACGTTAGTGAACTTTCCCAGGATCACAAACCATGTAAGTGTAAGAACTGAGATTTGAAGTCAAATGATCTGGTTCAGAGTCTGTGCACTTAACCACAGGGACATTATATTTGAATTTAAATTTTCCCAGAAATTTAATAACGAGATGAGTTTATATTCAACCTTGGGACGTCTTGATGTTGTTGTATTTCGTTATTAGAGTATGTTAGTATTGTCATTTTATATCACTGCAGAACCCCTGATAACCTTGATAAGACTGTGGCTGGACATAATTAGAGTAAGGAGTGAATTTTCAGCTTCAAATACAGTGTAACATTGAGATAAATTAATTAAGCACACTGTTCTCATCCATTTCAGTGCCCTCTTGGGGGGGCAAAATCTATCCTGACCATCAGAGGTACAAAGAATGTCCACAAAAGAACAATGGTTGATTTGGGAAGAGTGGCTATATGAAGATGGAAATGAGTCTGTCCTTTTCCCTCCCAAGGAAGACCAAGACAATTATGTATGATCATAGGCTTCATGAATAAACTCAGTGGATTTGATAAAGAAAAATCCCTGGAGAGTATTAAGGGCATGCATTACAATTCACTACACATGTTTTCCACGCACTCGAACTTCCACTAAGGAAGCTCTTCTGGAATAAGCTATTGGATTATTGGGTGACAGCAATGGTCCCTATTTCCTAACTGAGTGGAGACCATTTGTAAGCACTAGGAACCTGGCTTCTCTTCTTCATTTTTTTTTTTTTTTTTCATTTTGCGCTAGTACAAAGAAGAAATCCTCAGTACTTATGTCTGCCCTGAAAACCAAAGTTTTCCTCAGTTCAAGTGCCTCAAGATCTAGGCTGGGAGGTTCAGCTGAGAGCATTAACATGCCAATCTGGTTGTAAACTTCAGTCAGAAACTCTAATCTAGCTCTTAGCAGTAACAAAATTCCTCCTTTGATATACATTTGTTTTAATCTGCACAATTCTCACTTGGGTCAGAATAAGATAACAAAGAGAGGGGAGTTATTTATTAAAGGACCTGAACAACAACAACAGTGCTGCTGGGCTTCATTTTGTGATTCATAGTGAAGGCAGAAAGAAGGGATGATAAGGGCATTGCGAAATCCAGCAAAACAATATGGGAAAGAAAAATAGAGCAAAACTAAAGTCTTGTAACCTCTCATATAACCTGTCTTCATCCATGGTATATAACTTTCTTCTGCTCTTCCTCCCACCATGGCCAATATACACATACGTGGCCCCTTCCAGCCCACCCCACCCCTGCCAAACAACCAATGGGGTGACAAGACCGTTTATCCACCAATAATTTTCCCACAGTTTTTGTTTGTTTTGTTAATGTCTAGTGCCCAAAGATCACCAAGAACAGACCTGCAGTCAAACAAATGTAGGTTTATTAACCTGCTGCAGCAAGGGAAACTGTTTGCTATGAGGAAAATAACCTTAGTGACATGGAATCAGAATGGTCGTGTATAGGGTTTGGGTTTATACTAGGTGATTTGGAAGTCTGTGTTTATTGAAATGTCAGAAAGTGGAGGCTACTTTCTTACACCACACACAAAAATAAACTAAAAATGGATTAAACACCTAAGTGTGAGTCCTAAAACCATAAAACTCCTTAAATAAAACATAGGCAGCTATCTCATGGACATAAGCCTTAGCAATATTTTTTCTAGATATGTCTCCTCAGGCAAGCAAAAGCAAACATAAACTATCAGAGCACATCAAAATAAAAAGCTTCGTACAACAAACCAACAAAGCAACCTACTGAATGGGAGAAGATATTTGTAAATAATATATCCAATAAGGGATTAATATCCAAAATATATTAAAAACTTATACAACTCAACACCAAAAACCAATTAATCCGATTTAAAAATGGGCAGAGGACCCGAATAGACATTTCTCCAAAGAAGACATAGAGATAGCCAACAGACACATAAATCGCTAATAAATAAAGAAATGCAAACCAAACCATAATGAGATATCACCTTACACTGTCGAAATAGCTAATATCAAATAGACAAGAAATAAAAAGTGTTCGTGAGGGTGTGGAGCAAAGGGAACGCTCTTGCATTGTTGGTGGAAATGTAAGTTGGTATAGCCATTGTGGAAAACAGTATGGAGGTTCCTTAGAAAGTTAAAAAACAGAAATACCATACAAACCAGTAATTCCACTACCGAGCATTTACCCAAAGGGAACAAAAACACTCATTTGAAAAGATAATATGCATGCCTATTTTATTGCAGCATTATTTACAATAGCCAAGATATTGAAGCAACCTAAGTGTCCATTGATAGATGAAAGGATAAGAAGAGGTACAATGGAATACTACAAAGCTATAAAAAGAACGAGATCTTGACATTGGTGACAACATGCATGGGCCTAAGGAGTATTATGCTAAGTGAAATAAATCAGTCAGAGAAAGATAAATTGCATATTATTTCACTTGTATTTGGAATCTGAAAAGCAAAACAAATGAACAAACAAACAACAAAAACCAAAGAGAATCATAAATACAGAGAACAAAGGGGTGGTGGCCAAAGCTGGGGGTGGGGTGGTTTGAGGACAAATAGATGAAGGGCATTCAATGGTACAAACTTTCAGTTATAAAATACATAAGTCATGGGGAATATAAGTCCATAAATTGTAATAATGTTGTATAGTGATGGATGGTAACTGCTCTCATCACAGTGAACATCGCCGAATATACAGAATTGTTGAATCACTATTTTGTATGCCTAAAATGAATATAACATTGAATGTAACTATACTTCAACTTTAGAAAAAAGAAAGAGAATGGAGGCTCTTTGGTTATGAGTACATTAATCATTTTAATTAAGAAGAGGAGAGGGATAAAGCAGAGCTGTCCCTGGTAAAGGAGGATTAGTCACATTGGCTTTGAGAGGAGAATGTTGTTGCATCTTGTCCTTATTTTTGTCTTGTTCCATCAAGGTCACAAAATAACCTTATCTGATGATGATATTCTGTGAAATGGTTTATGTTCAGGAAGCAACACTACAACCTAGTTTTTGGCAGCCGGCAGCTAACAGTTGTCAGCTGTCAGAGATTGGTTTCTTTTTTCTCAGGTTTTTTTTTTTTTTTTTAATCCATTAACTCCTCTGTTGTTCTGAGGCCACTTGGAAGTTTGTTTTCAGAGGAGAAAAAAAGTAATCTGTGTTAGTTGCCATCTCACCAACCATGACTGAATTTTAGAGCCAAAATCCTGAGAGAAAGAAAGGGGAAAAAATTTACCTTTTAAGATATCTTTTATGCAAAAGAAAAAAAAAAGGAAGTGCATTGACTGTGCAGGAGACCAATTTACTGGAAGTACAAACACCATTCATACAAATGTTTATAGCTGTGTTATAGTTATAGTCACTAATAAGACCAAATTATTTGAGGTAAGCAAACATATTAGAAAAGTTTCATGTGTAGTTTGGTTATGTTAAGCTGACCGCAATTATGCTTTTAAAGACATAAAAAACAATGCAAGGAAAAGGTTATATAAAAGGTACCAGTAGATTGAGGTATTTTAATTTGCTTTTTCATAGATGTTGAGGAAAGTATTATATTTCAAGCATAGTATAGGGAAGCCTCAAATGAAAATTGCATTAGGTTTATCTTTAATAGCAGATTGGGCACACTGAAGATTGCTTTCTACACATAACATGAACCTAATGTAGAATTTTCAGTGACTTACTAATTCTCTCTTAAGAGAATTAAATTTCTTAAAATATAAACTTCTCATTGGCTTTCTGGTTTGGGGTTTTTATTTATCTATTTTTTTAAGTATATTGTTATTCCCTTTACCTATGCAGCTTCTACAGAAATAGTAGCGGATGTGACCTGCTTCTTAAAAATTAACTGTGGACATTTTCCAGTGTTCTCATTCATTAATTAATATACGCATGCCCATCTATCCATGAGTAGATGTTTCAGGGAAGGAACCAACAGTGGAGAAACGACCCCATTTTCACTAAACTTGATTAGGGCCTTTCCTGCCTCCAGGCATTTCTCAGTCAGAGAGCCTGAACTGCCCATTTTGAACAATGCTATCCTTATTCCTCATATCACCTCATCTGGAGAAATGAGTTATGGAAACCACTATGGAAGAATTGGTAAGAATAGTGGAGAAAAGAAGGCAATGAGAAGAGAAGGCTATTATTGGAGCCTTTTTCCTTCCTCCTCCCAGGCACAATTATGACTAAAAATCATCTCCTGAAATGCATAGACTGAAGCCTCTGTGAGCCCTCTTTTCCAGTTGAAATGACCAAAATTGGTGCATTACTATTTTTTTTAAAGATTATATTTATTTATTTGACAGAGAGAGGACAGTGAAAGAGGGAACACAGCAGGAGGAGTGGAAGAGGGAGAAGCGGCCTTCCCACTGAGCAAGGAGCCCAATGCAGGGCTCAATCTCAGGACCCTGGGATCATGACCTGAGCTGAAGGCAGATGCCCAATGACTGAGTCACCCAGGTGCCCTGGTGCATTACTATTAACTGAACTCTAGGCTTTATTTGGATTTTACCAGATATTCCATTAATGTCTACTTTATGTTCCAGGATCTAATTCAGGTACCATACCGCATACATGTTTCCCATTCTCCTTTAGTCTGTGAATTTGTCTTTCCTTGTTTAAATGACCTTCACAGTGTTGAGGATTAGTACTATCTAGTTGAATGTCCCCTAATCCGTATTTGTCTGACAGTTTTCTCATAATTGGTCTTGGGTTAAGGATTTGTGGAAAAACACCAAAGATATAAAGTGTTCTTCTCATCACATGACATCAGGAAGTACATACCTACTTCACATCACTGATGATGTTAATCTTGATGACTTGGTTGACTTGGTTAAGGAGAAACTAGTAGGTTTCTCCTTTAGAAAGTTATTTCCTCTTTTGCCTATTCTATTTTTTTTAGAAGAGTCACT
Source organism: Taxidea taxus jeffersonii (assembly GCA_003697995.1). Classification (NCBI taxonomy): domain Eukaryota; kingdom Metazoa; phylum Chordata; class Mammalia; order Carnivora; family Mustelidae; genus Taxidea; species Taxidea taxus. Next base: position 289,859 of record ML105244.1, on the reverse strand, counting down.
AAATCTAGCTCACCCTTGGGGTCAGGGTGGAATTAAGCTCCATTCCTGTAGAAAGGGTTATCTATATATGCTATTTTGGAATTATTTTGTAAGGAAGATTCATCTCTTCTCCATTTACTTATTTACTCAATCATTTATTTATGTCAGTGCAGATTCATGGATTTTTAAAAAATATTTTGCTATATAGTCCAATATTACACTATTCATTTCATTGCTCAGTTTCAGTTTTGGTCACAGGGTAATCTTTTAGGTTGGGTCCTGTGTTCCTTCAACATGTTCATTCTTTCAATTTTTTTGAGCACTTCTGGTACTACCATAGGATCTACATTCATCTTTTATCTTCTCTGGCCCAGTAGCTGAATCAATCATTTTTCCAAGCAACCCTGGTTTCTTTTACTGGAGGACTGTATTTAGAAACTAAAATATGGGTACTCTGTTCTTTGCTATTAGCATCATTCCAGGCCTTCCCAGTGTACAGAATTAGCTAATTTATGTTATTCATTGGTTTGTTAAAAATTGGAATTATAGTTCACATAATCTTGTGTAAACTTTTTCTGCAGCTAAGTTTTATTTACATATTATTAAATATAATGATTCATCAGGTTTAAAATTCTAATCTCTTTTCTAGGTTACACATATCATTTACCATAGAGACAACCAATATTATGAAATCTTATATTACTCCCAGTGATAATCTGGGCATATATGTATGTATTCTTCTCCTAATACACTTGCATACAAAGCCAGAATACTATATGTATTGTCCTGTGTCCTGACTTTTTTTCAGCCAACAATATATCTTAGAGAGTTTTACAGATTAGCTTATGAAGAACTTCCTCAATCATTTTAATGACTGCATTGATTATCACTGTATGGATATATACCATAATTTATTTAAGTAATCCTCTATTAATAAATATTTATATTGCTTCTATTCTTTTATTATTACAATCAGTGCTCCAATTGCATATGTAATTTCTTACATGACTGAATAAATTCTCTAGAAACAGAATTGTTGAGTCAAATGGCAGGTATACTTATCATCTTGATAAATACCAGTGTTTTTCCACAAATGTTTAACAATTTATATGATTTCAATGATCCTTGGAGAATTTCTGTTCCTCCACACTGTCACTAATACATTGGTGTGTTTAAAACTTTTTTATTTTTGTCAAACTAAAAAATTGCATCTCAGTGTAGTTCTTACTTGCATTTCTCTTAACATGATAAACATTTTCATATGTTTAAAATGCATATGCATGTTATCTTCCTTAACCTTAACATATTTTTGTCCTTTCTCTTACAGGTTGTTTGTACCTTGTTGATATGAAATTCTTTACATAATAAGAAAAATAATCCCTTGTTTCCAAAAAAATTTGCAAGTATTTTCCCCAGTTTCATTTATGTTTTTGAAATGATTATGTTGGGCTTTTCCACAGAGTAGCTTTATATTTTATTTTTATTTTTTAAGATTTTATTTATTTGACAGAGAGAGATCACAAGTAGGCAGAGAGAAAGGGGGAAGCAGCCTCCCCACTGAGCAGAGAGCCCAATGTGGGGCTCAATCCCAGGACCCTGGGATCATGACCTGAGCCGAAGGCAGAGGCTTAACCCACTGAGCCATCCAGGTACCCTGTAACTTTATATTTTATATAGATCATTGAATTTTTATGTAATAGATTTAAAGTTTCTGAATTTTGTCATATTTATAAAAGCCTTACCATTCTAAGATTACTTTAAAAAATTTTCCATGGTTTATATAGTACTTTCATATTTTTATTGATTTTAAAAAATATTCTTAATGAGTTTTGAAGAAAATAAACATGGAGTTGATGTTAAAATTTATTTTAATTTATGCAGTTTTTCATTATGGGTTATATGGGTTATATTGTATTTTGCTTGAAAACTCTCTCTTGCTGGACATTAGTTTCTCATTTTTGCTTTGATTGGATTTTTATAATCAATTTAAAAATTCTATAGCATCCCCAACATATCCCTAGTGATATTTTATTTTTATTTTTTTTTTAAGATTTTATTTATTTATTTGACAGAGAGAGAGAGATCACAAGCAGGCATCCAGGCAGGCAGAGAGAAAAGGGGAAGCAGGCTCCCCACTGAGCAGAGAACCCCCGCAAGGCTTGATCCCAGGACGCTGAGATCATCACGCGGCTGAAGGCAGAGGCTCAATCCACTGAGCGACCCAGGCACCCTCCCGTCACAAGTGATATTTTCAAGGAGCATGGATACTCTACATGTTTCCCCACTACCAGTGTATACACTAATGAATATATATGCAATCATATTCACTAAAACAAACATATTGATGAAAGTCTACTATGTGCTGGGCACCGTGTTGAACTCTTGAAGCACTATCCTAAGAAGTATGCTAGTATCTTAATTTTTATATGATATAGAATTAGATGGAAGCCCATGCCTTTCCTCCCCATCCCCTGAAAAGTGAATGGCTTATGTTTTGTGAATTTTTAAAGAGAACCAAAATAGCTAAGTTCTTATACTTGGATCCCCCCACTGCCAGTCAGTAAAGGTCTTGTTTAGAAACTTCTCAGAATATGGGGTGCCTGGGTGGGTCAGTGGGTTAAGCCTCTGCCTTCGGCTCAAGTCATGATCTCAGGGTCCTGGGATCGAGCCCCACATTGGCTCCTTGCTGAGCAGGGAGCCTGCTTCCTCCCCTCTCTCTGCTTGCCTCTCTGCCTACTTGTGATCTCTCTGTCAAATAAATAAATAAAACCTTAAAAAAAAAAGGAAACTTCTGAGAATATATATATTTCTTGATTTGTAAGATGTTATTTTTAGAAGCTGGCTATATAAAAAATGTCAAAAGCAGCATGGCCAATTACTAGGCCAAATTTATAGAGATGACAAAAAATGATAAATGGATTAAAAATTGCTTAAAGCTAGTAACACAGACATGTAATGTGCCACATCAAGATGATTAAAGAAGAAGAGGAAAAGTAGGCCTTTCTTAGCCAGACTTTCCATCAGGTGCTTTCTTACTCACAAGTGCACCATAATCTAGATTTATCTTCATTGATTCATCCATCATTGTAATTAAAAACATTGTATTTCAAAGGATACTACCAAGAAAGTGGAAAAAAAAAAAACCCATAACACACAGACTGAGAGAAAACATTTGCAAATTATATATCTGATAAGGGACTTATATCTAGAATACATAGAGTACTCACAGTTCAATGAAATAAGATAACCCAATTAAAAAATGGGCAAAGCATCTCTATAGACATTTCTCCAAATAAGATCTACAATGGCCACTAAGCACATGAAAAGGTGCTAAACATTATTATTACTCACTGGCAAAAAATACAAATCAAAATTACAATGAGATGTTACTTCATAGTCACTAGGATGGCTAAAAATTTCTTTAAATTCAAAAAGATACAATAGCAAGTGTTGATGAGATGTGGCAAGTTGGGACCCTCATATATAGCCAGCGGCATTGTAAAACATTCCAGCCACTTTGGAGAACAATGTAGCAGTTCCTCAGAATGTTAAACCTGACAGCATATGACTCAGCCATCCCACTCCTCGGTATATACCCAACAGAACTGAAAATGTATGTCCATATAAAAACTTGTACACAAACATTCACAGCAACAATATTCATAATAGTCAAAGAAAGTGGAAACAACCCAAATGTTCATGAGCTGATGAAAAGATAAAACCGCAGAGGCAAAAGTAGATTAGTGATTGCCAGATGCTGGGAGAAGGGAAGAATGAGGAGTGACTGCTAATGGGTATGGCTTTACTTCTTGGTCATGAAAATTTACTCCTATGCTTCTATCTAAGAGTTTAATAATTTTAGTTTTTACAAGCTTCGGCTTGAGATGACCATTCAAACTATATCTCTTCCCTCTTCCCATCACATCCGATGCTGCACCCGCAAGAAACTACCTTGATTTTAAGATCCAGTTTCTGGAAATATGTTGTGTCTTAGTATTGGTATGTATGTTTAATTTGGTAAAATTTTTGCTTTTCTCAAAAGCCATAATTAAACTCTTAAAATTATAAGACCTCTTAAAATGTATAGGTATGTGTTTTAGGTATATATACCTAGGTATACATATATATATATACATACATATATATGTATTATTATATATAGGAATATATACACACATACATACATAGGCTTGTACATGTATATATGTACACACATATATATTGGTCTGTTTCCTGGGGAACCTTGACTGTTACATTATGCTTTCAGAAAAAAAAAGATTTTAAATTATTTTTACTAGGCTTATATTCAACCTACTTAAAAGCAGCTGGTTTTCTGAAGTGTGCTTTAACACAACGGTGCAACCATTATTAGCATACACGGAGGCCGTTGCCAGGGAAGATTAGCTGGTTGTCTTCACTTACTCTACAGGATGGCATTAGCTTAAAGAATCTACTATGCTTCAGGTACTCATTCTCAGTTCTACTTGTCTGGAAAAATCAGACTTGGATATGAAAGAGTATGGACAGAATTCAGCAAGAAGAACTTACACTTCAACAACATCTCACTAGACTTCTGTGTAAACCCAGCCAAAGGACTTTAATGGATGGTCATTTGCTCCATCAGTGAGATCTCTGGACTGAGAAGTCTTCAAAGATGGCCAAGCACAACCCATAACTGGTGAGGAAGAAAAGCAGGTTATGTTATTTATAATAATATAAATAAATTAGATTTAGGAAAATATAGATGGCTAATATAATAATAAAATATAATGATAATATAATAATAATAATATAATAATAGAATATAGGTGGACTCTATTTCACAGTTCAGAGATCTTTCTCCTCACCCACATTCCTCTTCAGAGTTGGTTGAACACTGTCAACCCTTCCCTCTCAAGAGTGTTTAGTGAGTGTTTACATGCCAGCAATCTGTTAAGTACAGCATCATATTGAAAAATAGAAGTGGCTGCCCTATTGTAAATGGCATATAATACATAAACATGAGAAAACAGATAATGAAAAGTGATACTAAGAAATCAGGATGATATGATACAGTGACTGGAAGACTTTATTATATTGGTTTTTCTCATTTTGCAGGTCTTAGTTGGGTACAGTTCCTGTGTAGACATATCTAACATTGACAATGTCAGTGTCAGTGTACTTTCTAAGGAAGGCCTAAAACATGTTCTTTTGCTAAAACAAAAATGAAAATAGAGATAGAACCCCTATACGTGACAATGAAAAAAGGTCTTCCAAATACAAACAGCATCAATTATTCAGTTGTTTGCTTGCTTATCTTTGTGTTTGTGTATGTATGTATGTATATATGTATGTGTATACATTTATGTATGTATGTTAAAAGCTTTGGCATTAACAATTTTATACAAAGACTAATAAGTGTATTAAGATAAATGCTTTTGGGGCACCTGGGTAGCTCAGGGGTTTAAACTTCTGCCTTCAGATCAGGTCATGATCTCAGGATCCTGGGATCGAGCCTCACATTGGGCTCTCTGCTCAGTGGGGAGCCTGCTTCCCCCTCTCTCTCTGCCTGCCTCTCTGCCTACTTGTGATCTCTCTGTGTCAAATAAATAAATAAACTCTTTAAAAATTTTTAAAATAAATGCTTTGGAGGGCACCTGGGTGGCTCAATCAGTTGAGCGTCCAACTCTTGATTTCTGCTCAGGTCATGATAGGGTCATGAGATCCAGCCCCGAGTCAGGCTCAGTGCTAAGCGAGGAGTCTGCTTGGAATTCTCTCTTTCCTTCTCCCTCTGCCCCTCCTGCAACTCTCTCTCTCTTTCTCTCAAATAAATAAATAAATAAATCTTCAAAACAAACAAAAATAAATGCTTTTGTGGCAGTATTGGTAGATGATGCATTAGAATGCTGTTTTTCCGTCTCTAAACCAACTATGCAGAATGAACATTTGTTTCTTCAACACCAGTCTGTCTTTCTTCCACTGGAGCTTGCAGTGGCCCTCTCTGGTGATTATGTAGCAGGTTGAGAGTACTGAAGTTGTTAAACTAAAAAAATAAACAATTTTTTCATTCTTCCATTATTTATTTCTCTTGTTCTAAGACTAAACTCTCTATCCAGGGGAATTAGAACCATCACTGGAATGTGGACTAGCTTCAGGAAAGAGAGTTGTTATTATAAAGGTTACTCAATCTCCAAGTACCTGTTTGGCTCTGTTGAAACTTCCATTTATTAAATGGTACATTATTAGTACATGGTACATTTGGCACAATTCGAGGGGGTACTATATATATATATATTTTTTAAGATTATTTATTTATTTATTTGACAGACAGAGATCACAAGTAGGCAGAGAGGCAGGCAGAGAGAGGAGGAAGCAGCCTCCCTGCTGAGCAGAGAGCCTGATGTGGGGGCTTGATCCTAGGACCCTGGGATCATGACCTGAGCCAAAGGCAGAGGCTTTAACCCACTGAGCCACCCAGGCGCCTCTATATTTTTTTTTTCCACAAGGACAGGTAACATGTTTAGTAAGCCTAGGATGCCCACAAAATTTGTGCAAAACAGGTTTACTGGGAGAGTCTGGTTATACTTTTTCCTTGCAGCTCTTCATGAAGACAGCTTGAGAATCAAAGTCTGTCTGTTTCCTTATCTCTTCTTTAGTGCCCTGTTTTTAAGTTAAATAAATTATTTCTTGGCTTCCTCTGCAATATAAATTTTATCAGTTGTGGTCATCTGTGTGCCTGATCTTGTAAATAAAATGTCAGTCTCAGTGAAAAAATAATCATTAAAACAAAAAGTATATTCAAATAAAGATTGGTGAGCTATGGCTTAAGGATGTTAGCAACTTAGAAATTTGAACAGCTGTTACTTGCACAAGAATGATTTTCTTCAGAAAATTCAATATACCCTTTATTTCCTAATTCTGTAATTATGACAGCAATAATATCTCCAATATCTGGATTTATTATAGTGATGGTCTTTACATAGGATTTATTACTCTAAATGACTACTGCAGTTGCATTGTGAAATGCTGCCCATAATTATTTTTTAAGATTTATTTATTTATTTTAGAGAGAGACAGTGCATGCACATAAGCAGGGGGAGGGGTAGAGAGAGAGGGAGAGGAGAGATCTCAGGCAGACTCCCCACTCAGCTCAGGGCCTAATGCAAGTCTTGATCTCACAACCTTGAGATCATGACCTCAACCAAAATCAAGAGTTGGGACACTTAACCAAATGAACCAACCAGGTGCCCCCATGACATTTTCATTTTAAATATCCCATTTTCCTTCTTTAGGAAGACAATTTATTTCTTGAAACTGGATAAAATTAACAACAAATGGTAATGTTTGAGATAAATAGCCCAGAGCATAAGCTATTGTATGAATAGGTGGAGGGTCCAAAATCTACATTTTGACTTTTATCTTAGGTGATGAAGATTAGGCCATAGAGTAGAGCTACAATTAGTCAGGAATGGCAGAGGGTTTTTTAAAAGATTTTATTTTTAAGTAATCTCTACATCCAATGTGGGGCTTGAACTCACAACCCTGAGACCAAGAGTTGCATGCTCTACTGACTGAGCCAGCCAGATGCCCCTAGCAGAGGGATTCTTGAAGGGGCTGACAGATGCATTGACAACTGATGTGGGGTTTTGTTTTGTTTTTTACTTCTGGATGGCACTGTTCACCCAGGCAGAAAGAGATAGCACCTCAGTAGGAAAAGTAAGTCTTTTTGTTGATATATTCTTCTTTTATACACATGAGTATCATTTCCTACTCAGCATTATTTAAACATGTTACAAAAGACAGCAGTTTGGCCTACGTTGCCTACTTGTATCCTTCTAATAGTTTCATTTATTACATTGTATTTTTAGTTTAATCATCAAAATGAACTTGCATTGCCATTACCTACATAATGCAATCGCTATGACCGCCTCAGCACTATCATTTTGTAGATTTCTTACAGAAGTTTTGGAAAAATCCAGAGGAAGTTGCAAATAGGAGGTAGTGGTAGGGAGTCGGAGACTGAGACAGCATCATGTTCTTTGTTGCTTGCTTGCTTGTTAGATTTCTGGTATTAAAAATGGTGGGTGGTGCCTGGGTGGGGCGGGGGGAATCCTCATGCTAAGAAAAAGAAGGAATTTATTCCTCACAGTATGCTTTCATGAATTACAAAGTATTCTTTAACATAAGATTCTTAAAAAAATAAAATTGTTTTCCAGGTATATCAGTTTTTTACTTTTATTCGTTTTTGTAGTTTTTAATTGAGGGAAAATGTACCTGCAATGAAATGTATTAGGTGTATAAATCAGTGAGTTCTGGGGACACCTGGGTGGCTCAGTTGTTAAGCGTCTGCCTTCAGCTCAGATCATGATCCCCAGATCTTGGGAAGCCTGCTTCTGCCTCTCCCACTCTCCCTGATTGTATTCCCTCTCTTGTTACCTCTCTCTGTGTCAAATAAATACATAAAATCACAGATGAATGGATAAAGAAGATGTGGTATATATATATACGATGGAATACTATGCAGCCATCAAAAGAAATGAAATCTTACCATTTGCGACGACATGGATGGAACTAGAGCGTATTATGCTTAGCGAAATAAGTCAACTGGAGAAAGACAACTACCACATGATCTCCCTGATATGAGGAAGTGGAGATGCAACGGGGGTGGGAGTTAAGGTGGTAGGAAAAGTAAAAATGAAAGAAGATGGGATCGGGAGGGAGACAAACCAAAAGAGACTCTTAATGTCATAAAACAAACTGAGGGGGGTGGGGGGAAGAGGGGTTGGGTGAGGGTGGTGGGGTTACATCATATGTTTAAATAAAGCTTAAATAAAGTAAAAAAATAAATAAATAAATCAGTGAATTCTGACAAATGTGTACACCCAAGCAACTGGCATAGCCATAAAAATTTAGAACATTTTCATCACTCCAGAAAGATCCTTTGTGTCTATTTTAGTCAACTCTCCTTCTGATAGCCAACCATGTCTCTGATTTCTATTGTCATATACTAGTTTATCTTGTTCTTAAGCTTTATATAAATGGAATCATATACTACGTACTCTTCTGTGCCTTCTTTCACTCAATGTAATATTTTTGAGATGCATTCATATTGCAGGATGTATCTGTAATCCACTTGGATTTATTGCTAATTATTTTTCCATTATATGAATATACCAAGTTTGATTATCCTTATCCTGATGGGAAACATCTTGTGATTTTAATTTTTGGACTATTATGAATAAAGCACCTATAAGCCTTCACGTAAAGTTGCTTTTGACATACGTATTTTTTATATCTCCCATACCCAGAATCTCCTGTATAATATCCAGTTTTTCCAGTAAGCAAATCACAAGTTGAATGAGAGAAGGCAATCAACGGAGACTAACAGCAAGATGAATCAGATGTTGGAATTATCTAATATGGATGTTGAAGGAGCCATCATTGAAATGGTTCAAAAATCAGTTAAAAACTGCCTTGCAACAAACGAAAAGATCGAAAATTTCAGCAAATAAATAGAATTTGTAAAAAAGAGAGAAATGGAAATTATAGATTTGAAAATTATCATAATGAAAATAAAACCTCCCTGGATGGGCTCCATAGCAGAATGGAGATGACCTGCAAGAAATCACTCAATCCCACAGGTTGAATATAGCCCAGATCTTAGGATCTGCATTTTGTTCTTGGCTGATTCCTATAATTGCTTCACCAGGCAGAGCTACACTTTCTCAAAGGCCATGAAGTGTTAGAATTTGGGACTTCATCAAGATCAAAAGCTTTTGCACAGCAAAGGAAACAGTCAACAAAACCAAAAGACAACTGACAGAATGGGAGAAGATATTTACAAATGACATATCAGATAAAGGGATAGTATCCAAAATCTATAAAGAGCTTAGCAAACTCAACACCCAAAGAACAAATAATCCAATCAAGAAATGGGCAGAGGACATGAACAGACATTTCTGCAAAGAAGACATCCAGATGGCCAACAGACACATGAAAAAGTGCTCCACATCACTGGGCATCAGGGAAATACAAATCAAAACCACAATGAGATACCACCTCACACCAGTCAGAATGGCTAAAATGAACAAGTCAGGAAATGACAGATGCTGGCGAGGATGTGGAGAAAGGGGAACACTCCTACACTGTTGGTGGGAAGGCAAGCTGGTGCAACCACTCTGGAAAACAGCATGGAGGTTCCTCAAAAAATTGAAAATAGAGCTACCTTATGACCCAGCAATTGCACTACTGGGTATTTACCCTAAAGATACAAACGTAGTGATCCGAAGGGGCACATGCACCCAAATGTTTATAGCAGCAATGTCCACAATAGCCAAGTTATGGGAAGAACCTAGATGTCCATCAACAGATGAATGGATAAAGAAGAGGTGGTATATATATATACAATGGAATACTATGCAGCCATCAAAAGAAATGAAATCTTGCCATTTGTGATGACATGGATGGAACTAGAGGGTATTATGCTTAGCAAAATAAGTCAATTGGAGAAAGACAACTCTCACATGATCTCCCTGATATGAGGAAGTGGAGATGCAATGGGGGTGGGGGTTAAGGGGGTAGGAAAAGAAAAAATGAAACAAGATGGGATCGGGAGGGAGACAAACCAAAAGAGACTCTTAATGCCATAAAACAAACTGAGGGGGGTTGGGAGAGGGTGGTGGGGTTACATTATATGTTTAAATTAAAAAAACAACAAAACAAAGAATTTAATTAACCAGTATCTTAGCTGCATTTAGCATCCTGAAATTGGCAAAGGACTTGGCCAGAGAACCCTAACTCTAGTTATTATTTTCCCTCAGTTTTTCCTTGAAGAAGACCTGTTTCTGACTCAAGATATATGATCTTTAATAATTCACTCTGAGAGGGGCACCTGGGTGGCTCAGTGGGTTAAAGCCTCTGCCTTCAGCTCAGGTCATGATCTCAGGGTCCTGGGATTGAGCCCCGCATTGGGCTCTCTGCTCTGCAGGGAGCCTGCTTTCTTCTCTCTCTCTGCCTGCCTCTCTGCCTACTTGTGATCTCTGTCAAATAAATAAATAAAATCTTTAAAAAAAAATAATTCACTCTGAGAATTTCCCTTAAAGTTTAAATAAAGTAATAAGTGCAAATCATAGACAGGGATTCCCTCATTTCAACACTCAAGCAACACGGTATGTGTGGAGTAGAAAGAGTAACTTGGTATTCTATATTATATATATATCTATAACTATATATCTATCTATATCTATATCTATATCTATATATCTGTTCTATCACTGGACCAGCAGGAGCTGCATGTAATACCTAGCAATAAACGTGCCAACTCTGTCTGGTGGTAGGTATGAGACATATGCTAGTGTGGGAGAAATATGCCCACTTTGGATGACTGTATCTGGCACTGGGTACTGATAAATGTTTGACAGGACTTGTCATCACAATGGGATGCTTGCATGAATGCTCTCTCTCTCTCTCCTCTCTCTCTTTCCTCCCTTACCTTCTTTGGAGAGTAGACATTAAAATTTATTATTCATTTATTCATTCATTCATTCATTCATTCATTCATTCATTCATTCATTCATTCATTCATTTATTTATTTATTTATTTATTTATTTATTTATTTATTTATTTATTTAT